>JAHZNA010000813.1:0-12533 GCA_027743935.1 Sinodicranocentrus sp. ZH6 | reverse complement strand
CTCAATAAGAAATTCTGACTCTTGTGCTCGCCATAGTTAAACCGTTTCGGTACATTTTGTGGCACACATTTATCTTCCTCACTGTTCTTACTGACTGACTGACACTTATTCTGATTTGGGAGTGTTACAACAGAGAGAAGTGAAACGAAAGAAGTACGTAGACACGAGGTTGATCATTTGTGTTCCAAATCGACTTGACTTGGACTTGAAATTCATTGTTCTTGTGAACAACCAGAACCTTACAGCGTTTTCAAGACGAGTCCATGAATTGCTACTGGGAAAGGGACTATTCTTAGCAGTTCCCTTTATTTTATTGACGCTACAAAACAATCGGACTTGACCACGTATGTATTATATTTTTCTATGCATTGTACGCATTCGACATTGTTTTGTGTATAAAGGGAATGATGACGGATGAATGGATATATGAGTTTGAGAGGGCCGAAAAAAGAATTGGGATATGAGATAGAAATGGGCAGCTTAACCACATGAAACCTCATTTGGTGACTGGCTCATAAAATAACTGCCTTTACACTCTTTTCTCTACCCTGTTTTGCATGTAAAAATTGCTTTTGGTTTTATTTAGCTGGTAAACCTATTTTAAATGCGTTTTTCCTTCTCGAAACGCCAAGATTCTTCGTTCTTGTCCCAGTTCTCACAGACCATTTGATTTTTGCATCTTCATGCATCATAATAATAAAAATAAACGTGGCGATTATTTTACTCTGCTGACTTTGCTCTCTTTTTCTTAAAAAAATCAAACGCAACCACCGGTGCATACGCATAATATGCCGGATCACGGTTAATGATTAAAGCTTCCATTCCTTTTCTCTCTCATCATCATCTTCAAAAAAATTGTGTGTCTCAATGAGCCGAAAACAATAGCTTTTTTAAAAAGAGCAAGGGATTTGGTGTATCAGCGCAGGTAAAATCATTATAATGATACGTTACACATTTTCTTATCTGCTTTTAAGCTTTCTTATACTTATAGGTAAATGTGCATTCTTTGAAACATCCAATAGTGTGTGTTGAATACTAGGACACACAGTGCTCAATCTTTCACACACACTTCACCTGTAACACAATCCGTATCATAAATCCAACAAAACAATACTCATCCCGGTTTCCTCAAGCATACCTTATTTATAAACAAATCATTTTCAACTTGATGATAATGTGAATAAATATAGCTCTTTTCCTTCCTCCTCATCTTCGTCAAAGCAATCATTCTCTCATCCACCCTTAGTAAATCGTCATCGTACTCATCATCATTTACCTTGGCATGCCATACCTCTGTGATACATATTTATCTTGAGAGTGTTGGTCGACAATTTGATTTTCTTTGTATGTCTCTAGGACCGGCTCAACTTACTTAGGAGGAAAAAGTTGAATGCATGATCAACCCCAACAAAAAGTTTCTGCTGTGTAGGTAGAATCCTCTATAATAATATGACTATATGACTGTATGTAAGTGGATTTTGTGTATTGTATCCCTAAATGAAATGAAAAAAGACAAGTAATAAGACGCGTTTGCTGACGCTATCGTGCCTTCCTAAGTCATCATCTTCAAAACAGAGACTTGGCCAAATAACGTGTGCATCCCTACCTTGCATTCAATTCACACATGAAGCCTAGCGCGTCGCAGGCATTGCGGATGCAACTGCACTATTAACATAAAAGTACACACGAAACGAACAACTTCTGGTATGTCCCTACCGTGAAGACGATAAGAATTTTGGTTTTTTTCAAAGACGAAAAAGAAGTCTTCTTCCTACCTTCGTTTGAAGCTTTTCCTCTCCTAGTGTTGTGAATTGGAGAGCCCTTTTTATGCTTGGCATGACATGTAACAAGTTCAGTAGTGATTCCTTCCTCAGTAGTATCAGTTTTGTGAGGTATTGTGTGTCCTCTTCCGCGAATGAGCAACGTGAGAAACGTACACGAGTTTTATCTCTCGGTGTCTCTACAACTGGGTTGACGAAGATGGACAGAGAGATCTTCACCTTTTCCTGAGTTGTGTATTATCATGCGAATATAAGGTTCTGAGTAATAACATCATTACCATATTGTACTCTGCACAAACTGTAACAAAAGTAGCCAATGTGCGTGTTGATAGCATGTGTCCGTGAACGTGTGTTAAAGATCTTTTTCCTTTTTCTGACTGACGTCTCGTCGCATGAAAACTTTTCCTAAGTTCTCATCTACGTGGACGGGGCTCCCTGCGAAATTTTTTTATTATTGTTTATTGACCCGAAGAAAATAAAACCTTGACTTACATTCATCTTTTGAATAATAATAACGGACCAAAGTGCATATCTTTTGGGAAAGGAGGAAGTAAACAAAGGGAGAGACAAAGAAAAGAAAAAGTTTTTCCGGACTTGCAACACTCGCTCCTCAACCGCTTAGAATTTTCGTGGTTATTGGAGTGCATCCTCTTTCAGGAAGCTTGGTTGAAAAAAGAAGGTGAGTATTTTGAAGACATGAATACAAAATGAGAAAAAAGTGCATCTTACCAAAATTACCATTATAGATGGTCGGATGCATGGCTTCCCTCCCGTTGTTATTATCATTTTTGCAAGTTCAAGTTCTCCTTTGAAAAGGAAAAATTATATTTAATGGTGTATTATTATTATGCATGCTATAATGGGGAATGGGATGAGATGAGGTTTTTTTAGTTTTCTATATTGTCATTTATAAAGTTGCGTAGGCAGACAGACGAGCTAGATTGTGATGCTAATGCTAATAGGCACGTTGAAAGTGGATAGTATTTGAAGTAAAGAATAAAATAAGATTCGTTTTTACGATTCTTCTACAACTGGCGGAAGAAAATGTTGGGTTTCACCTGACGTCCGTTTCCCATCGTTGAGAAAAATAGCTTTCTTAACAATCCTGTTGTTGCTTCCTATCACTATCATGTTGTCATTTCAAATGAAATGTCATAAGATTCCTTTTTATGACTCAAACTGAGCTATTGTGCTTCTTGTGGGATGCGCTGATAAAGGTTAAGGTTACGCTATAACACTGATATGAATATGAATAAAGGTTTTATGTGCAAGAAGGTTAATGAAATGTTTTATCGGAAACCGGATACGATTTTTAATACTTGTGAGCTATTACGCGCATGCATTACGGTTACTTTTACAAAAATACATGCGTAAATTATATTACTTTTGATATCAGTGAAACTTTTTTTTCCCGGTAATACTTAACTTTTGATTGTGTGATTAATCACGTTACATTTTTCATTCTGTCATTGGTATACATATTGATGTATAATGATGTTATAGCTGTAATTATTTGTTCGTACTTGAGAAATATTACACCTACTCACTTAAAGATTTCTCGTTTGAATTTTTCAAGTCACCAGTTATTACAGCAATTGTTGAGATGCACTTTTAAACTTTTCTAAACAATGGCCAAGGGAAATGCAATGGGTGTGTAATCAATAACTTTTTTTTTAAAAAAAGTTCATTATGTCTCCATTGTATTCGTTAAGTCATTGATTCAGTATTGTCTTCAGTCATAATTAGTCATTTATCGCATAACTTTGGTGCATCGGTAACCATGATCGTGAAACGAGTGCCTTGTAAACTAATTAATTAAAGATATATGTGGGGTGACGCGATATGTTGAGGAGAATGCAGTAATAGTACAGGTGTAGCTGTTTAGTTGATGTCACAATTGCAACTGCAAATGAAAAAGACTTCATTGTTTCATCAGTTTTTTGCTTCATTAAAAATTTGCTAGTATTTAGGAACTGAAACTGTTTAAGCGCAGGTCATTTTATGTCTCAATTTGAGAGGGAAAGTTGTAAAAGATCTTTTTCGTATGTCGCCAGACTCCTTGAAATGCATAACAGATGTAGAATTAGAGCTCACCTTGGTGTACCGCTGTTATTGCAGAGTAGTAATAATCCTAATTATACACCAACATATTTTCCATAATAAGACCCGCTGTCTCTTTTATGACGATGGCTTAAAAGCGTAAGTCTTTTACCAACCTGCGTGATATCTCAAATATGATTCTCTCAAAAAAGCGAAAAATAATCCATTCTCTAGAATTCCCAACTCGGTTGGACGGATTACTTATTAGAAAAATTTGTAAAGAATGAATAAAGCTAGGATATCGGATGAAAAGATTGAAGACGAGTTTGCTAGATATACGTGTACGGATGCCCGTCGTCTTAAAATTAACGTCTAATTTGTAACTTTCTTCTTCAACAAATCATATATTTTGCGGTTTTTTATTTCACTTTTCGTCTCAAAGCAAACATGAGGAAAAAGACATGATAAGATGAGATGATTACAATGGATGAGGAAGCCTTTGACTTGAATGAACAATTGACCTCATCCCTTTTTGCAAATAATACTTTGATGCAGCTTAATTAAGATATACAGAAGTACTTTGAGCAAATTGTTACTGCACAGTTTGTTGAGGTTTTTAGATAAAAGACATGATGTACATATATATGCATAGGTGCATACATATTTGTTTACAAAAGAGCAAAAAGCCTAAATTCCGACGAGGGAAAGATGTAAATCAGTTTAAAAGAGGATTCCTCACTGTAATATACCTTTTCGACAAAGTACTTTTATATGAGGATTATGAGGAAGCATATATTTGTTTTTGTAAAATATTTGTTGGGCAACTAGAGGCATAATACGGCTCTATCACTGAGGACTTTCGCTTCGTAAAATATGCCGTATATTACACTGCATTTGAAAAGAATGCTAAGTACATCCTCTGTAAGTATATCAACAGATGCATAATAGTAAATATCAATACAGAAAGAAAAAGTTTTAGGTCAGATTTCAATTTTACTGGAAGACAAACTGACCTACTCTCACAATTTTTTCTTCTTTGAATATAATGGATTGGGTAGGATTACACATCCATGGCCAATTGGAAGCTAACCCTCCTTTTCCTAGAACCTTGCCAGTGAAGATAACTGTAATTTCGTTTTGTCATAATGAAACCATTCGAGTTTCACTTGATTTCGTTTCTCCACAATAATGACAGGAGAGTAAGAAATTCTCTTGTGTACTAAGTTTTTATGTTCAAGGCACACGAATGCATTCACATAAACAAATAGCGAGATATATATATGTATAAAAAAATCAATGCGTCAAACGAAACTCGATTTCCAAAACGCGTTTCTCATTTGAAGAAAGTCTATATCTTCGTAAACTAGGGTTCAAAGTGTGATAAACAAGTTTGAAATTGTAGCTTGCCAGCGTATGCACACCTACTGAAAAGTATCAATTGATTAATTGAGAGGTAATTAAAACGGCTTCATTACAATAGTTAAACAAGAATAGTCTGATGAGCCAAGAAGAGGATGAGAGTTTTGGTAGAGTGTAAAGCACATGTCTCCATCCTTATCTTTGCGATTATCATCATAAACAACAAAAGATATTTTAATGCCAAGCAAGATTGATTAGTCGGCTTGAAGATTGACGCAGTGATTTATGAACGTAGCACATGATTCACACACGATCATAATTTACTCAATATTCCTTGGTTCTGTGACAGAGTTGCTCTTTGTTAACAAACATATTGATCAAGTCAGAAGGTGCGTCNGACACAGTGATTTATGAACGTAGCACATGATTCACACACGATCATAATTTACTCAATATTCCTTGGTTCTGTGACAGAGTTGCTCTTTGTTAACAAACATATTGATCAAGTCAGAAGGTGCGTCTTCTTTTTTGAAAAATGAAGATCAAGGTCACATAAGGACATCCGCTTTGACTCAACTTGGATAGGGGAAAATCCTGTATGTGATGCCTACACTCGCACTAAAGCAGGAGCTCTGTCGAAGGATATTAGGGATTTGTTGATGATGGCGGAATAAGTAGTAAAACAACTACTGCAAAGCATATGCGATTTCTCTACGTAGACTTTTTTTATCAATATTGGCATAAGTATCACTGTTTTCTAAGGTTTTGATTTGTTCTTTCCTTCGTGATCTAACGAGAGTGGATGGTGAGCTGCAGTGAAAACAAAATGCCTTTCTTTGAAAATTTCGAAATGCCACTTATTGTTGCACGAAAAACGAAACATGCTACGTAGACCGCATCTCGTCCGTCATCAGCTCTACTTATTCTTCCATCATGCAAGGAGGTTTTTAAAAATCTTCTTCTGGTAGTTGATTTGTCTTGGCACACACACATCTTTGGTCTATATCTAGTAGCAATCATACAACTAAAAAGTACTTAAAGCTGTATCACAATGAGAATCAAGGAGATTTATCATCATAAAATGAAATGGAAAATCAGAGCAAAAATCTTTTGTGGCTCTTGTCATGAGTTTTATTATCTCTTTTAGGGAGGAAATTACCGTACTAAGGAGAAAAAATGGTCTACTACGTACGTGCACATTTCACATTAGAATATTCGAATAGGATGAGAATATGATCATTATCGACAATTCATGTGTCTTTCTTTGATTCATTATATGCATTCGTAGTATATTAAACATTCAGTACTATATAATAATATACTATGTTCGCTATAACTCTATTATATTTTTGATACCGTACAAAACGATGATTAAACATTAATCTTAGAAATACACGTATATACCTATGCGTGCAGCAAAATTACCGAAATTGGGATGAGTATATACAAAGTGATTTTCAAGCAAAAGCTCGGTTTAATTCTTGGTCGTGTCCGTGGCGTATATTCTTCTGTTGGCCGTAGGTATTATAATAGCAATTGGCTGTCGTAACGTATGATTTTGAAGGTATGAATGAAACAAGAAATTCCTGTTAATCACTACATTTTGCTCACGGATTCATCATCAAGTGGTGGTATTATATTCTGCAGTAGTGTAGCTACATAGAAATAAAATATATCATGAGGTGGGCACAACCATCACATTTCAAATATACTATGTACCATTCACGGTAGCATCGTTGTAAGTTGGATGTCTTCAAGCTAAAGGATGAAATGAGAGATATGATGCGAATGACTTGGCTGTGTGAGTTTTTCAAAGGGATTTGCAGTTATTGAGCTGCTAAATGTTTTGTAAAGGATTTTGGGTGTTCTGGCATATAAGGATATGTAACTGCTTAGCAAAAGTTCACTAGTGCTCTTGTTTCTTCCCATGTCTGCTGTAGGCCCCAGCAGGCAGGTAGAATAAATATGAAAGATCCGTTTCTGCATCTTTTATCTTTACTCAAGTATTTTGACTTGAGTGACTTAAACCAAGAGAATTTATTATTCTCAAAGGTTGAATTGCAGGTATTGCAGTGCCAACGCCAAGAATGGAATGCGTAGTTTTTTATACTTTGCGTAGGGAAATCAATGGCTCATCTTTGCGTCATTTGTACTAGTTAAAAGGATGCGTGTATTCATAGAGAGAAAATGAATGGCTACATTTTTTTTACAGTGACCACGAATGACGTTATGTTCAAAGTGCAAAAGTATAGAAGAGGATTATCGGGGTAACAATAATTACAGCAAATTACTTGGTTTTTAGCGTGTCAAGTCTTTTGTGAAAACCAGAATGGTTAAAGGAGAATTAGTTTAGGAAATGGAGAAAAGGCGAGTTTTTCTGCAATTTTAAAACCATATCATCATCTTGATTAATTTTATGATAGCAGTTAGAAGAGCTTGAAAAGAAGATGAACTCATTTTGGCAAATAATGATGATTAATGAAATGGCGTTGTTCGTTGTGAGTTATTGAATTGTGAGGGTTTTTATTTGAAATCTGGCACAGTTTTACCCAAGGAAAGAGCTCGAGTTGATTTAATTTATTAGGATTGATGTGATTTGAGTTGTTAGTTTTTAGCTCATAATTGAAAATTAATTTATAAAATTACTAATTTCTGTAATGAAAGGGGAACAAAAGTAATTGCAGACAACTTGAGTATTCATTTAACTAAAAAATAATTTTTAAAACTTTTACACATGTAGTATACATTGTACATACATATTATTATTACTACAGGGGGATCTTGAAAATTTTGAATTTCCAGTACAGAATGCACACAATTTTGTAAACTACATATTCTCAATTTTCACAGTCAAAGCTCAACGAATTCCTTTTCAATATTCTAGTCCCACCCAAACTACAATATATGTGAGAAAAGTCACTCGGTGAAAAGTGAAAATATATTTTTAAATCAAACTCTAGAATGAATTAATATATTGAATCACAGAAAGTTCTCCCTAAAAATCAGCTCAGGTGTTTACGAAATTAATGAATATATGCCGCTCTAACGGTTCTTGTAACTAGATGATTTAACTTTAAACGTATTGGATGCAAGAATCGCTTACATTGTTTATTTACTTTAATAATCTTGCTATATGTTAGGTAGCACTTAGTTCAGTAAAGGTGTATTATTTGCAGCTTACGAGTATGCAAATTAGTGTTGATTCTGAATTCATTAGATAACTTTTCTTTCGGCATGGTCGAGCCATGAACCACACATTCATGTAATGTATGATAAAACATTCTTGTATGCACTGCTGCTTCTCTGTTCTATGCAATCACACTATTGCGATCTCAATCTCAATTCAAAAATTAAATTCCAAGTCTGTCGTCATCTTCTCCGCTCGTGAAGATATGCAGGCCAAAAACGTGTTACTGTCTTCTGCCATTATAAAGATTCAAGTAAAATAGCTTTTGAATCTTTTTTTCACCTTGTCGCCAATAAGATGACAATGAGGTGGAGTGTTAGTGTTATATGCTTATGTGTGCAACGCATGTAGTCTCGCTTGTTACTTTTTGTCGCTTACATGAATACTTACACAGTTGACACCGATTGTCCCGTTGTAAAATGATTGATTTTTAACTATAGAAATAACACTGGTACTTTGAGATCAGAAAAGGGTTCGGTGGCTTTTATAATGTATAAACCGACTGTGAACATGAACTGCGAAGAATCAAATTTTCCGAATTACCTCAATGTCAAAAAACGACTACAAGGGATTCCTTTATCAGATTGGGTAGCATGACATGTGTATTGCTTTTATTTGGTGTGGTGTAATCTCTTGAATATCGGTCAACTTTTAAAAAAAGTCACCACCACACGACTCCCTTATATCTTTACAAGGGATAAAGAAGGGATATCTTTTTTGTCATGGATTTGGGGATTTTTTTTTGGTGACGCTATTTTTCTCAGAGAAGCGCTGACCTAAATATTCAGAGGACAATAAACACCAGCCAACGAACGAACTCGATAATTTTTTACAACAAAAAATAGTTCGATGAGGAATTCTAGTATATTTCCTAGAAGAATATAGTGTTTTATAATCTAACTGTTTGAGTTTTAGTATACCCAAGAAGTTTACAATTTTCTTTTCTGAATGCAATCTGATAAAATCTCAGTACGGCATTAACACATAAAAGACAACAGCACCTGTATATCTAATTTCATATCTTTAAACAACGTCACAAATTTCTTTGCACGTGCCTAAAAGACGGAATAATTATTTTTCCTGATTGTTTACAAAATCTTTCAATGAATCATCATCAGGCAATACATTTGCTCATCTTAAAAGGCCATTGCACCAACGACCTACTATTTCAAACAATCAGTAGTCGTAGAAAAGCTACCGGTAAACAAATTGCAAATTTAACAATGAAGGATGCTGATGATGATGAAGCTCTTCGGGAGAAAATTGTATTAGGAAGTGATTCAAACACATGTCCTGTCTCTGACAGGTAATGAATGTATGTGGGAGGTAATATTCTTTATTTAAGGACAACAGAATCCCAAAATAGGCGGATATATCCAATACATATTTATAGCTTCGAACCATGATCTTTTCTAGCTTACTTATTCATTTCATGTACTCAGTACTCATACTCATACACTTGTTGCTACCTACATGTTTTAGGATGCGGAATATGCGGATGATGATGAGCACAGTCGATTAGCGGGTTGTAGGTGCACCGATTCAATTCATTTTATATAAGAACTCCCGTTGCACCAAAGTATTGGCTGAACGATGCAATATAAGTAATTATAGAATACGCCATTCGACAGAAGATTGTAAAGATGAACTTCAAACTTACCAATTCGACAAATTACTTGTTCAAGATGATGGTTAAAGGAGTCACTCAGCCAGCATGCAAACTCTGATATCAAAGTTGATTACTTTTTTTTACTTTTGAGAATAAGTATATTTTGTATGTGCCTGTGTTCATTTCATTACAGTGAGTGCAGCTACATTTAGCAAATTAGCAAACCCGCTAACTCTTCATCATAATTTTCGCAACAAGGATTTTCGCTATATTATATAGCAGAGAATTTGGCAGTAGTAATTAGGTATAAAGAAAGAGCATGCAATGCTATACAATTAGTTACCTACAATGCAGCACCGACATAATCTCTCAAATCCGCGTAATTTCTTACATTCTAACTCTCACCGGACGACTGCACATACTGTACTTATGCATTTTCCTGTGATTAACGAAAATATCCTAGAGGCAAAATGAGTGAGCTCCTAAAATTGTTATTTGGGCTAGTGGACTACACATGTTTACATGAGTGGAAACGTGTACAACTTTACCTAGTTATCTGCATACCTAGAAGCATAGATTGAATCGGAAAATTGTTGATGTGAATTATACGTGCAATAAATTTCAGATATAGGAAGGTATTCGATCGTGAACAGAAAATGACAAAAAAATGTTTCAATTCAGGTAAAAATCACAATTTGGCTGCAATTAGTCATTGGCTGAGTAGCAAACCAAAAACCAAATAACATCCTTTCAACATGCTCTGTTGAGAAATACTGGGTTTTGTATATTCATTCACAACAATAACGCATCAGCATATATAAGAGTAGTTTTAAAAACCACACTGAGGTTGGTGAAGGAAAACCGCATTTCCATTTTAGAAAGTGTGTCTTGGGAATTTCCTGCATTGCTCATGAGGATGGATAACTACCGAGGATTCTATTTTCTCCTGGGTGAACTTGACACGACAAGGAGTGAAACCACTTAAGTATATTCCATCTTGCTCTGCATGTTGACAAGTTCAATGACAAACTCTCAATACTCTCAAAAACTGCCTACTGCATGTTTTTAAGATTTGAACCATTTCTCTTCTCTGTACGTGAGAGTAAGTTGAACTGTTTAACACGAGAGTTATAAAACGCACAATTTCCAATCTCTTCGTCCTTCATCCTTTATATATATGTAGCAACAACTTGTACGATGTTCCTCTCGTTATGACATGAGATTTTCTCATGATTTAAATATTTAAATCATACAAGAACCCGTAATCTAATCGCAAACTAGGATGGTTGCATGTTTTTAGGTGGGATTTTTTCCATTCAATTGATGTCATGCTATGCTCACTCACCAGAAAAAGCAGACAATGGCAATGACACACTAAAACTAACTTGCAAAGAAAGAGTGGCTTATCTGTTAAGGAAAATAGCCTGAAATCGTTTTTATCTAAAAACTACAGGTATCGTATGTCATGCCTACTGAAAATGAGATCTCGGAAGAATGCACACAGACACACCGAGATGAAAAGATTTAAAGTGTGATGTTGTAAGATGGCTTTTACGCTTAAAAGTGTGTTAATCCTATTAATGAAGTAATCGGAGGGAGAAGCGCTTCATATCACATATTAATGCATGGCGATGATTATGCATGCATCTATATTTTACAGTAATGTATAACAGGTGAAGTGAAATGTGGATTAGTGGAGTAGCATATGCAATCACAATCCATTGTGTAACAAGGGAACGGTGACAGCTAAGAAAGTAGTCTACTTTTTCTTGCATTGTATCCTGTCATTGGAAGCAGGTTATGGTTATATATACAGCAGTGCACACTCACACATCTAGTAATCCGACAATCAACTGATTCTCGTTCACAGTTTTGATTTCTTGTTCCCCGTACGGGTGGTGAGCTCGGTAATGTACCTTTTTCAATAGGTAGTGCAGTCAATTGTTGTAAAACTACTTTTCCTATTATCCTGCATGTCGGTCGAGAATTCGCTAAGGAGGTTGATACTTATGATGATGATGAAAGTAAAATAAAAATAGCCCGTTATCTTTTAATAATTTCTGTTTCATCATATTCACTTGGTCGAGGTATGTGTGTCATATCGTGATCATCAGCTTATCCGTCTGCAATGCTGCTCTTTATATACGAGGTTTAATTATATGATAAAATGATAATCTCCTGTTTGGGTGAACTCTTTGATTGATTTTAGGAGAGAATCAGTAGCCTTTTTAATATCGATCCTGAAACCCTCTCACTGTAACATAGTAATTGACGATAAAAGGTTTATTTTGGACTTGTCATGCACATACAAGCTATTCAAGTCATTCAACCTTTATTTGCAATAGTTTTTGTGCTTTTAAGAGTATTTTTATGAGTCATAATGTGAATTCAAGTTTGCTCATACGAATACCCAGTAAAAGTTCCCCATTAACAGAATGGTGATGATGATACAGTCGTATCCGTATTCTTGCCCAAAAGCATAAAAATGCCATTTCACACAGCAAGGGAAACTTAAATCGTGAATTTCTTCATCTCTCCAAGTTTTACAAGCATAAAA
>JAHZNA010000812.1:0-11069 GCA_027743935.1 Sinodicranocentrus sp. ZH6 | reverse complement strand
GGAGGAAATCAAGTGAATACATTGTTTGTCTAACCTGCTGTGATGAGATCAAAGACACTGACACGGAGAGCGGACCGGTGATGAAGTCCTAGGTACACAAGCAGTCGCGCAGCATGATGCTTGACGTAACGAGCAAACAATGTTGTGTGATTCGTGTAGAAAAATTCATCCGCAGGTAGCAAAAGGGGTGGTAGGGCGTCCGCAACCCCTGCATCTATCAGTGGTTTATGGTGAGCAGTGTCTAAGGCTAGCGTCGCCAAGATTTGCAGGACCAAACAAAGCAGTTGCTGGAAAAAATGGAAAAGAGGGGGACATGGAAAATCAAACATTTGTCGATGAAACAAACAATCAATAAAGTTGATAGAGTTTGCTTGCTAAAGGCATTTGTATTTTCTTTGCAAACATTTGTCAAACATTGATTCAAACAAGACGTCAGATTTTCTTTTTCTTTTTTCCTTTGCTTTTTGAATGCTTTCTTTCTGGAAATAGTAGGTAGAGCTTTCATCTTATTTTCCATATGTAAACATCTGTGCACGCTTGAGAAAAGGAAATTATATTACACATGTGTCGTGTGTAATTTTAGAATGTCATGTGTACTTTCATGAAATTCTTAAGGATAAAAGTGCGTTGTGTAATTTAGACAAAAATGGTTTTTATTTTATTTTTTTTCTTCTTCTTTTTCTCAATTTAGCTTTCCCTGTGTGGATAAATGTACATAGGAGCTGTGTCTGTTTATTTATTTTAGATGAAAAGTTTTTCCTGAAGATTAGCCATGTTACATAATGAGCAAATCCTTAACTAATCCCGTGGTTGAAAGATGATTCTCAAACATTAGATTGTATTAAGTATCCGTTGTCATTTGAAGATTTTTCTCTTTGAAATGAAAAGGGTGAATCTCTACAAAGCAAAAAGGAAGTGACTCTATTACTCCAAAGTCGTAAATTGTTATACCATAAACAATAAAGCCTGCAGAACTAATAACCCCGAGAATCTGAGTAACTTGAGTAAGTTTCTTGCCATGTCAATCCAACTTATTTTTTTCCTGTTTTGTTTTCACTGTATTTTCCAAGAACACTTCAAAAACTCTGGGATAAATTAAAAGAGAGAAAACAACATTCATCAGAGAGAACTCATAATCTTGTGCGTTGAGGTGTTATGCGTGTTCCTCTTTATTATACACAGTTTTTCCCATTGCCCGAGAGAAAGAGAGAGAGGGTAAAAGAGGTTTCATGTATACAAAAAGCAGGGGGAAATGCATTATTACAAGTTTTGTCAGAGGCTGACTGACTTCCTTCATAATTACATAGGTAAAAATGGTCAAGTAGAAAGGAAAACTTTACGCAGTAAATGTGGTTTTATGAGGAACGCACAAGAGAAAGAGAGAACATTGCATTAAAAACTTTCTCCGAGTGGGGAAAAGCGTATGTGTATATGTTTGCTCTGTTGGAAATTTCGAAAGGGTTTATTCTTCACTTTGAAAAAGTTGTTGGGAATGTCTCCTCAACAAAACCAGAATATGTTCTTGAGGAAAATTACACTTTCTCTGGGTTAAATATACAGCAAAGGATTTTCCAGGAATGGATTTGAAGACCAGGTTTAACTTGTCAGCGATAACAAAAACCCCCTTCAACTTTCATTTCCGAGAAGGAGCCAACAAAACCCAGCTTGAGTTTGAATGTGTGTCTTAGATTTCACTCAACTTTTCCACAGACAAGTTCGATAAACAGGATACAATATAAATGAACAGCTTTACATTGCAAATGGTATTAAATATGTATGACATGCTAGGAATGTTTGTAATATCAACTTTATTGATCGGGAATTGACACCTGCAATTAAACAAGCTTCTAGTTCCTCTTTCGAGTAAACTAGAATTAACTTTTGCTCATATTATAAAATTGGGGGAACTTACTGGATCATGCGTTGCATCCAAGGCGGCGATTAAAATCCGTAGAGGCGCTTCACTTACTAATGACTTTTGGACGGCAGGAGAATGAACGAGAAAGACCAGAAGACGAGCACTCAAAAGTTGCAAACAGTGAGCACTACATGCTCTCCTCCTATCGAATGAGGAAAAATATATCCAGAGTGGTGAACCATTCATGAATTATTTTTTCGAAGCTTGGATATTTGCATAAGGTACATTTAATCCGATATGAGACAACGAAGGAAACTAAGAATGTTATCAAGAAGCGGAAATCCTTGTTATANTTGCATAAGGTACATTTAATCCGATATGAGACAACGAAGGAAACTAAGAATGTTATCAAGAAGCGGAAATCCTTGTTATAGTAGCCTAGTTTAGAGGATAAAGGATGAAAACTATTCTCAATCACTTTACAAACTAACAAAACATGTATACAACATGTACCAACAAAAGGGGAAAAAGTTGACTTCAAAGACGGTAGTAAAAAATACCAGGAATCTGGGTAAGATCCGCATTTCCCTCATTTACAAACTTCATTGCCAATCTGCTACCTAAGTTGAAGATTACTCACGTATAAAAAGGAATCTAATACTTTTTTCCAAAAAACGAGACTCTATAAGTCTTCAAATTCTGGGATTTTTTGAATTAAAAAAGGAAGCGAGAAAAAGGTCTAGCGGTATAACGTCAAGCTAGCATTTGGTGCACATAATTTACAAGGGAAACATAGAATGGATGTTCATAATCAACTTGTATTTTTCAATTTTCCTCCTTTCCCCTTACTGATCACACTTCACATTTCACTTCCTTCGTAATCCATACATTTTTTTTTCTCTCTTAATTTACCTCTGTTCAGATATGTCTCATCACAAAAACGCAAAAAATGTACCCATGTACATCCCAAAACCAAATGTTATTTGAGATGGAGAAAGTAAAAAAGAGGAAGTGGAAAAGCCCAATCAAGTAAAAAAATCCTTTGCATACTGAGAAAAGAAAATCATCAAGAGAGCTTGAAACGAGTAGTCAATATTGTGTTTCCTTTTTCCTTACCTGACCTGACTGACGGTGTGCATATTTGACGAGATCCAATCGTCCGTTTGTACAAAGTCACAGCATTATGCAAAATATTTACAATCGGTCCAACTGCAGGCTCGAGAATATCTACAATTGGGAGAACACACAAATATAATTATTCTTACTCACTCTCACTACAGTAAAAATAAATAGAAGTATATACAAGAATATTCAAAACGGTTTTTTTGTGGGGCAGATCTCCCCAAGCCTTCCCTCCTTTCTCGGGGTTTCTTCACCCTTTGAAAGCAAAATGAAGAATGTACCAACTTTTGTCATCGAACTGGTAGGCTAGACAAAAAACTTGTGTAAAAACGAATATCGAATGCCATGGCTGCTTATAAAGCGCTATCTTTTCTTTGAAGAAGAAGAGCCCCACCTATGATATGAATATTGGCTAATTAACTACACAAATTGTGCAATAAAGAGGATTCATTTGGGAAGCTGGTCTCGAAATTATATGAATACTAAACTGATTATTATGGAGTCAAAAGACGCTAATTAATTCATGGAAACTATTTTAATGTTTTTAAAATTTATGTATACATGTAGAAATACTGTGAAAGGCTTTGAAAGCATAGTTCATTTTCATCAAGTCAAATATTTAACCATCCCTATTCGAGTAGGGGATGGGAGCTGAGAGTTTTTGGATAGTATATTGTAAAATATTATGTGCACTTATGTATCCTTCTTCTTTGCACAGGCTTCCTCGTTTCCCTTTTCTTTTGTGTATTTGCATATCAACACGTACGCATTTGCTCGAGTTTCTTAGATAAACAATTCTGCTACGCAAATTTCACACTAGAGCTACTCAGCTACTCTTACACATTACATGAATGACATGGAGTGCTCATCATTAATGAAATACATTTCCCTCCTGGGTTTTCCCAAACTTTGTCGGAATTTCCATTCCATGTTAAGCAAGATGGGTGTATTGCAACCATGCGACGTGATAAACTAGGAAATGAAATGCGACGCAGGGCTGTGATGTGCAAGGAGCAAGTCAATCAGTGGTAGTGCATTTCTCGCAGGGTATGAATTCCTCTTCAATTGTTCTTTTCATTTTCTTGACTACCTTTGAATAGCTAATCCTTCTGATATCCTCTCAAACTCCAGATGGTATTGAGCAGGAATTGAGTCCTAAATTTTAATTTATAAGCTCTCAGGCTTTGAGGACACATACGAAATTTCATTCTGTGTGGGCTTAATGAGACACATCGAAAATTAAAACAGCAACCCTTCATCTTTTCCCATCCCTTCCCATTCCTCGCAAAGATATCAAAATCATTCTATTCATCCAGAGTGGAAATGAACAAGAATGGGATATAGGTAGTTCATTTCCATCCTGTACTGGTTTTATTTAATCAGAGACGACTTTAGCTAGGTAGAGAAATATTTATAGGATCGAATTCATTAGGAGGACATGTTTATCCTTGTAAACTGCATGTTAGCTCCTCTGGGAGCGGGGAAAGGATATTATTGTACATGGTTCATGTCGCTGTCGCTATTACAACTGGATGAAAACTCATGCAAGATTATAAATGAGTCGGGTGATAGGATTAGACAAAATGTATCCCGTGACTGAACAACAATTTGAAGTAAACTTGGAGAATACATAGACCGAGAGGATTCAGGATTATACTGGTATTTGTCTCGGGGCACTTTGAAATCACCTTTTTCCGCCATTTCATTTCTGCGTCTGGTGACATAAAATGCTCTGCTGCGTACGTGCATTTTGTGAGACTTACGTGGTGTCGCTCTGATACAAGATTTTTTTTCAAAGGTTTATTTTCACGAAAAGGGACAATTATAAATGAAGCTAAAGTGAAAACAAACTTTGAGCTAATTTTATGAATGTAAAAAAATGTGCAATCCATGCTTATATTTTTTATATACAACTCATCCCTCACACATTTTTCTAATAATGTCTCATGTCTCATATAGAAATATGAACTAATTCCCTGGGAAAAAATTCCTTACAGAAATACAGAAAAAGAAATAGAGTATATCCCTATTGTTTGTGATTGACAAGAAAGTTGCGTAACACACTTTGGTAAAAGTGTTGAACCAGACTCAGACTATGGTACTTTACTCGTGCCTTCCTTGACTAAAATAACCCCACAGTAGGAGGAATTAGCTGTAAACCATTGTGTCACGTTCTATTCCCGTGATAACAGCAAAGTTTGCCGACAGGGAAAGAGTAAAGAAAGGATACATTAGAAATGAAAACGAGATATTAAGAATTAAAAGGATTCTCCTCCGAGTGTCTCCATTTCGTGTCCAATGTCAGTTAATGGAGTGGCAGTATCATCAATGGTTGGTAGGACAGGAGAAAACTCAATGTGGCACTAAAGAACGTAAACTAAAATGAACAATTCTAGCGTCTTTTGTAAAAAAAATAGAGAAAAACGTGGTTTGGTTTCTCAATGCTTTTATCGTTTTCAAGTATACCCCTCCTCAAAAGGTATTGCTGGCAGTTATTTGTTAGGAGAAAGGTGGGAAAAAGTCTGCGACAGTTTAAGTATAGACGTGGTGACTATCACCCAAGTAGAAAAAAAGTGCATGGAAAGTAGTAGTTTCTGCTTGAAGTATACTTGCTCCCTATTTTTTCCTAGTTACTCCAATTTGTTTGGCATTACCTCCATTATAAACGTGGGTCGACGGTTAGCTTGAGTTTTTTTCGACAAGGTTGAGTGGATTTCAATTATTCCACTATCCTTACTCTTCCACTTTATTGGCGTGCAGGTATTGCAAGTGTTTTTTCAGCATTTTTAAAGAGAGAGAATTAAATATAGAAATGTCCACTAAAACTACAGAATTGAGTGGAGACTTGTAATAAATAATAATGGAGAAATGATACTAGTAAAATTGTTATTTTAGACCCACCTCGTGAATGTATCTCTAGTCACCTATGAGGTTGAACTCACGCATTTACAATGCAAGCAAAAGCCAAAAGAATAAAGGATACTTATCGACCTTTACAAGGGCTCATATAAAAATTCAACATTTACGCTTTTACCTGTCGTCAGCACGTACGCAGAACGTGTTTAAAAGAAAGGTAGGTGAAAGTAAGAAGAGGATGGAGAAAGAGAAAAAAAAGAAGAGTCACACAGACTTCCGTGACAAACAGATATCGGTTAGATAAATTTTTCATGGTTTCGATTTAGCGAATGGAGGAGAATAGACGAGAAGAGACGTACACGAAATACCATTTTCCAACACTAGGTTACCCTCACTTAACGCATTACATGTTATATGCCTACCTCCACCATGCATATAAAAACAGAGGCAAGTGTTAACCGAGATGATGCAAATACGAGGAATATATATGTGTAGGGATAGGTACCCCGTATTTCACAAAAAGCATGCTAACAGTTCATACAAAAAAGTGGGTCCAATGACGACATTACTGCGTTGAAACAGACGGAAACACGTGAAAACCTCGTATTTTCCTGGCAACATAGTCTCCCCCGTGTAGAATAGGTAAATTGAGTGAAACGACAAATATTTCGTGGTGGAAGAAGAAAAAAAGCATAAAGTTAGCCGCAGTGGAAATAAGCTCAGGTTAGGTAGTTTTTTTCCTTCGCCTGTGACAAGCTACAACTCACAAGTTCCATTAGTTACAGAGGAAAATTTGTTAGTTGGGCATGTATGCAATCTTTGGAATTGAAATGGCCGGATCCCCTCCAGGCTACGATTTTTCATATGGCTTTTTTATCCATATTCATTTCCCTTAGTTTCAACCCAAGAGTCACCAAAGCATGCTAACAGTTCATACAAAAAAGTGGGTCCAATGACGACCTTACTGCGTTGAAACAGATGGAAACACGTGAAAACCTCGTATTTTCCTGGCTACAAATAGTCTCCCCCGTGTAGAATAGGTAAATTGAGTGAAACGACTAATATTTCGTGGTGGAAGAAGAAAAGAAACATAAAGTTAGACGCAATGGAAATAAGCTCAGGTTAGGTAGTTTTTTTTCCTTCGCCTGTGACAAGCTACAACTCACAAGTTCCATTAGTTAAGAGGAAAATTTGTTAGTTGGGCATGTATGCAATCTTTGGAATTGAAATGGCCGGATCCCCTCCAGGCTACAATTTTTCATATGGCTTTTTTATCCATATTCCTTTCCCTTAGTTTCAATCCAAGAGTATAAAAAGTTGGACAGAGAGGGGACAAGTGAAGAATGAAGAAGGAGAGAAAAAATTGTTTACACTTTTTTCCTCATGTAAAGATACTTCATCTCCCATGTGACTTTAGTTCACCACGACTAGTGCATTCACTTCACGTTTTCTCACTTGGTCAATGTGAGTTATGCAGTGTTGTAAACGATCAGATCAGAATATCGAAATTAATTGGAAGTGACCACACAAGAGGAAACAAAGACGGGAGTGACAATGTCAAAAAATAAGAGCGTTGAGGGAATTCCTCAGAGATAACTTCATGTTGAAGGGTAGCATCCGTGGCTATATGCTTTTCATCAAGTGAAATGATGAAGAAATTGAGAAAACTCTCTAAATAAGGAACATGACAGTGGCTTTGGCGTTTCAATCGTGTACAATGTACTAACTCACAAGTTGTCAGCACATGAGAAGTAAGGGAAAAGCGACACTACTCGTTGGATGTTATACACCCAGTCCCTGATCCACTTTATGCTGAAAGTTTATTGCAAATAGAATACGCAAGAAGGGCAACACTCCTTCGTGGTTGCATCGAATTACCTATTTGATGATTTCCACTTTATAAATTGTAAATGAGATTTGCGAATCATCAATACATGGTTGTGTGGACGTTTCATACTCATTTATCAATCTCCTTCCGACTTGCTATTTCTCCACGGATGTTCTGTATCCTTCATATAGATACATTTTTTATTCTCCAGGACAAATCCTTGACAATTTTATTGCCCCATAATGACTATCTAAATAAGGGTGTCCAATGGCTAGTGGAGTTTGCTCTACCTCATTAATGATTAATGCAACTTACACTTTTTTGGGTGTGGAATGCAGTTCCATAAAAAGGGTGAATGCAGCTTTAGGGGTTATATATTCTTGGAAAGGACATTATACTGGGGCTGTAGCTTAGCTGGAAGAAGAAGCTTGAATGAAGGGGGAAATTATTTTAAATTGTGGTTTCATAATAATGGACAATGAGATTCCCAGCTGTAGTTAACAGTTTGGAGAGGGAAGGTTTAAATTTTTAATGAGATTGAATGCAACTATTCCAAAAGTATTGATACATTTTTATTCTCCAGGGCAAATCCTTGACAATTTTATTGCCCCATAATGACTATCTAAATAAGGGTGTCCAATGGCTAGGGGAGTTTGCTCTACCTCATTAATGATTAATGCAACTTACACTTTTTTGGGTGTGGAATGCAGTTCCATAAAGAGGGTGAATGCAGCTTTAGGGGTTATATATTCTTGGAAAAGAAAATTATACTGGGGCTGTAGCTTAGCTGGAAGAAGAAGCTTGAATGAAGGGGGAAATTATTTTAAATTGTGGTTTCATAATAATGGACAATGAGATTCACAGCTGTAGTTAACAGTTTGGAGAGGGAAGGTTTAAATTTTTAACGAGATTGAATGCAACTATTCCAAAAGTTTATAAAGTTGGCCTGACGGGCAACATTTTATGGGACCAGTTGGCTTTGAGAAAAGTGATTGTCGCTCACTTACCTAAGACATCCGGACTTTGACAGACTTATTGTGCTTTTGAAAGAGACATCCTTCGATTTACTACATGATAGAGGGCCTTTACCGATAATACCACCGTTGGATTTCGACACAGACACTGATCCACGCTGATGCATAGAATGGGATGATGTTGGTCCGAGTGATTGACTGGGGAGATTATTGCTTAGACTCTGTCTCTCCAAATCGATACTGAAGGGAATGAAAAAGCAAGACATAGTCATGTTAAACTGACCCACACAGCCGTAATGGTAATAATATACAGTAACAATAATTACCGTCAAGAGAACAAAGCAGTAGTAAAGCAGTTGAGCATGAGTACCATAAATAAAACTTGTAATATACACTCATCTTAGCTGTTAAGAAAAATAAGTTACAAACCTCCACTGTCTAAATACAACCTAAATCCTTTTAGATTTCATAGAATGGGATGATGTTGGTCCGAGTGATTGACTGGGGAGATTATTAGATTATTAATTGCTTAGACTCTGTCTCTCCAAATCGATACTGAAGGGAATGAAAAAACAAGACATAGTCATTAATAGATACAACGGGTATTGAAGTGAAATAGGTAAAACAATTTATTAAAAATTAACCAAGCTTTCGAAAAATTCTTTTTTCTTCATCAGGGTCTAACCTAAGACATAGTCATAATTATTAAACTGACCCACACAGCCGTAATGGTAATAATATACAGAAACAATAATTAGCGTCAAGAGAACAAAGCAGTAGTAAAGCAGTTGAGCATGAGTACCATAACTAAAACTTGTAATATACACTCATCTTAGCTGTTAAGAAAAATAAGTTACAAACCTCCACTGTCTAAATACAACCTAAATCCTTTTAGATTTTATTTTTCCAAAACGCCCTTCTTAATTTAAAGCACGTCAGAATTAATATTACTCTTGTATATTCATCATAAAATAACGGGATATACTAAACATCCCATGGGCTTTAGCAACACAAAAAAAACATATGTGTCGGATCCCTTCCGTCTAGAAATTTTCCACGAAGATTTATTCCAAAAAACTGTCATCTCGTGACTACTACTGAGGAACTAGTCAACCAAGTTCCGATCATCCGTCAAAAGCTGTTTTTTCCTCTCCATCTATCTTTATTTCCCTGACTTTCCTTCCAACTCTTACAATTTGTTTCCCTCTAGGAAAAAAAATCTCAATGTAATTTCATGCATCAAAACTTTTACTAGAGAGATTATCTTCCTGTATTTACTACAAGCTTAGATGTACATATATTCCTATATATATTTTAACATTCAAACACTACAAAACTAACGCACCACCCAGCCTCTGCTTTTTATTCACGTGCATCGAAAATTCGTTTCATGTTCCACAAGTACTTCATATTACAAGCTCAGGTACATATTCAAATCTGCATACTACATATCCCCTCATTCTATAACACCGCCTATAGCCAACCTGTATCCATGTACATTTTTTTAAAGAAAGAAAGTCATTCTTTTCCCAAGAAAAAAATCCTTGTATGAAATTGTACAAGTGAAAGTTGTACAACGTATAACCATCATCTCACGAAATCCTGAAGAATGACAAAGAACGTTTGTGTTCCTATTCTCTTTTCTCGTAGGATGAGACACTCTACATGAACTTTTTTTTCCTTTGTGAACAAACTCTCTCGTCATGTTGTGTCCTTTTCCAACTGTTATTTTCTACACTTACCTTCCAAGTAATTTGTGAATTGACCTTACACCCAGTTTTCTTCCGGTTGTATATAACTGTGCAGGAAAAAGAGCATTATATCGAAATAGGCTGTATGAGAATAACTTTACTCGAAGCCATTTTTTTCATCCTGTTTCAAAAAGTCAAAAGCTTGTCAACATTTGAGTCCAAAGCGGAGGAGTAAAGATGAGCACTCACTCAAAGGGAAAAAAGAAAGAGTATTGTCTGCCATAAACCTTTCTTTTTGTTGAAGTTCAATACATTCTCGTTTCACACAGAGTAATAAAAGCCCAGTAGAAATCCATCTGTGTATCTGTGTATTTCCTGGGTTGGGAAAAAGTCAGCCTAAGGTCTACAAGCTAGCTTTCTATTTAAACCTTTTGTTGTGTTTGTTTATACGGCAGTCGTGTGATCTGACAAGAGATGCTGTTGAAGAAAGAGGGAAATAGCAAAACCGGCAGCAAATGCTGAAGAAAACATTGGGAATCAGACAGACTGTGTATTTTTAAACACATTCATGGAAGATATGTAAGGTAAGTGTTTTTCTTTGAGATACACACACACGTGCATCCTTCCCATAAAAAATATGGTAGGCTTGTCGATGAATATTTGTGTTAAAGACAAAAGAAAGGTTTACTCGTAAGTTTTAAGGTAGTGCAAAAAGACGTAGACAAATCGAGAAATAAATA
>JAHZNA010000810.1:0-14609 GCA_027743935.1 Sinodicranocentrus sp. ZH6 | reverse complement strand
TTGAACGTGCAAGTGTTGATTGAACAATATTCATTCCAAAATTCCAACTCTGCTAGTATCAGATATGTTGTAAAATTTATAAAAGAGTAAAGACGGCTTTGACCGTGGCACCTAACCCAAGCACACAGTTGAGATGAGGAGGAAGTTAATTCAGATTAATATGTTGCTTAAATATACTTCAGTCGAACCGGCGAGCCTTGAAAATTATTTCTTACAACAGTGATTCACTTAACGTCAAGGTAAGTTTTCTGTAATGTAACCTTAATTTATTGTAAATCCAATTGATTTTTGTTTTCCATTAAAACTTCAGCACAGCCCAACTGGCTAGTACGCATCATACAATTTAAATTACAATCCAATCTATAGGACTTGAACGAATCGAATAATGATATAACTTGCTTCGATTTGACAAACTACGACTACGGCCACCTGTAACCTTATGTTGACTGCGTGATGATATATGATTTATGCAGGTATATTTCACGATACTGTTGTATTCCATTTTTCATATTTCAGAATAAAGAATAATATTATGAACCTTTGGATTGTATATCATCCCATCTTTAAATTACATACATGTATAAAAGCCATATGAAACGTGAAGGTATAAAAGGGAATTCAATACTTTTACTAGCTTGACATTGTACTTCAAATAGTCGTCTCAGATCGATGAATTTTAAATTAAACACAATGGAATGAATTATAACTCAAATGAAAATGTTTCACTTGCATTTGAAGAACCACTAACGCACAACACAGAAAGAGAAAATCTATGTCGGAAATGGAGAAAGGCTTTTGGTACAGTAAAGCGTTATTAGAGTAGCATTATGATTATATGACAATGTTTTATCAGCATATCATGTCTCTTCTAAAGTTAATTATTATGCACAGGGATTGGCCATTTTCCTAAAAAAAAGGTTGGCAGGACGTAATAATGGTGATTGATGAATCGAAAGTACAATAGAACATTTCCAAATACGATGTAAGCATAATACATAATAAAAACAAAATATATTCACCACAGCTATGAGATATGTCGTTAGTACTCGTTAGTCATTAAAACGGTTCGTAACAAGACTGTCAGTGTAAATAAAAAGAGCTGGACGAGAAAAGAAATCCATCATATGCAATAATATGAATCTTTAGAATTCAGTAAGTCCTTTTCCATCTTCTTCGTCTAAACTTTTCAGTAACATCGAGTCCGCTCAAACAATCAACTTGCTGAGTACGCAGCCCATTTATTTCCCTATTTAACCCTAGTCTTACAATTCCTTCTTTTCTAAAGAAAGAAAGGGTTTTGATATTTAGTGGTTAGTGCTTCTGGTCGGGGTACTGTTGGATAAAAAGAAAGTAAAGAAAGCCTAGTCATAAGCATGATCTTCTGTGTGTGCATAGGAAAATCAAAACTCATTTCTTCTCCTAGTCCCAATTTCCAAGCAAGTTTACATTTTAGGTTGAATGAAAGAGATTCTATGCCACGTAGCTATAATTGCTTCTCATATCTGCTATTTTGAATGGCTTGATACTCAACGTATACATGACATTACAAAATGGAAAAGCGACAATAGAAGGAAACCAAAAGAGTTGAATAACGTTAGGAAAGAATAACGGAAAAAATTGGCTAAAACGACTTGTAGACTGTAATTTCTTTAGGAAATGGACTTCGACTATAAGTACATTTATATAATAACGGAAATGAAATGCAAAGAAAATCCAGTCATAATATGCATGCGTTATGAGCACTATGCGTTATAGGCAAGATTTACTTTACAATATAACAGTAAGGTACGTAAGATTAGTAATACCTTTCTTTTTCTTAAGAGTAATGGCTTAAGCCTGATAATTCAATAGTAAAGAGAAAGAGAGATGTTATTGTAGTAGGTTTTCTATGTGAAAGCATGTACTTTGTGGACAGGAAATGGAAAGATGAGCATTTCCTTATCTGACGGAATTCATCTCGGTTCTCCTTCATTCCTGTCCAATATATATAGCATTATAGCAGACAAAAAGCATAAAAACGTGAATGATGATGAGACTGACTAATCAAAAACAGCTGGAAAATCTTCACTTTGCTTTCACTCCAAAATGTGGTGGTTCCACATTTCAGTTTCAGTTTCCCATTTCTTGGTTTTACCCTTTACATTTTTATTTCATAGTTTGTGGCCGTGTGATGCGATGAGGTTGAATTGTAGAATATTTCTTCTACTTTTGGTTCAGTCAAGCCAATGAAGTTACTAAATGTAGAAGCTGAGAGGAGATTGGAAAGACTTTGTGTTCTATTTTTTCTCATTTACATCCCTATATAATCACCATCATCAGACTCAATGCCACTATTACAATTTACAATTTTACTTTTTTACTACATATTATATGTTTTTTATGTATTTCTAAAGATTTTCCAGCAATAAGTAAGTTGGCGAGGATATTTTATCCTGAATATTTTACCATTTGATACAAAACTCTAACCGATTAAATAAAAAGTTACTACAAAAATTCATTTGCATTCTTTAAAGAACCTAGTTAAATGTTAGCTTTAGTTGCATTAAAATTTTGATTTTTCTGAGACCCTGCAATTTCGTACTTTCACTAGAAAAGACGACGATAATAAAACTTCATCCTTGTCATAATGTACCACGTGCAAAAGATCAAGTGGGTGGGCAACTGTGGGTATTACAAGCACACAGAGATAAGAAGGTATTAACAAGGTATTTACATTTGAATTGTCTGAACAAGACAAAATCAAAGCGCTTACGTAATCCCCTGGTTAAAATCACGATTTTCGAAGAATGTATTACGAAACCATTATTGACTTCTTAACGCGGTATAGCATTAAATAGGTACTTATAGGGAAACCTATAACAAGATATCCTCGAACCACAAACCAAAACTTCCCTTTTTACAAATCTTTTGTAAGCTATTTAGTTGATTAGATTAAAAACGAAGTGCTAGTACCTGTCCTTTATACCAATCCCCTCCAAATATTACTTTCGCCCTTGAAACTTGAAACTTAAGTAAATATTTTATCAAATGCGATAAAATTCAACACGAATTTCAATCGATTTAATCATCACTGTTGTAAGCAAAACGTTAATAAGTATTAATGACAGTGCATCCCAGAGGTGCTCAATTGAACCATTTCGTAAAACTAGCTATTAATATATGCATCATGTGTGTATGTATGACACGAAAAATGAACACTTTCATCATCGTTGGGGTTAAATTGCGCTATTTGAGAGGCTATTACCTGAAAATTAATCTTAATTTTCCGCTTTTATATTGAAGGATAAGGACGGGTTAAAAAGTAGCGGTGAAAGTAGAATAGTACCCCGTACCCCTCAGGGAAAACTCGTCACGTCGTCACTAGTCACTACTATCCAAACTGCAAGTAAAATATGAGAGCGAGAGGAGAGGACAAAACAAAACAAATCCTTTTAGTATAGATAACAATACAATGACAAGTATACACAAGTTCAAATTCCAAATCGAGGGCAGCATTAATTGAGCCTAGTAAAATAGACCACTTCAGTTCCGTTCAGTACCTTCCTTCCAAGCAAATAATTAATTGTGATGGATGCTTTGCGCTACTGAAAGGTCCCAAATGAAGAGTGCTTAGGTACGCTTAATTATTTCGAACGAATTCTCTTTACTCCAACGGTTAGCTGAACTAGCTCTTACACTGAACCATAACTATGTACTTGTCTTTCTAGTTATTCTGCTTATTCATGAATCATTTAGAACCATAGAACGTCAACATGTTTAAAATTCAAATCACAAAATAACTAATTACTCTCCGCATCGAAGGGATTTTTCCTCGCTCTCAAATTAATTGTCAGTACTTAAACCAAACGACGGCCGATAACAACAGCAAGCGATCTTAGGACTAGACGTAGTGGCAAGGATATTGAGGCAAATGATGAAAAATATTGTCTGACAAGGAACCGCTTTTTGGTGTAGCTTGAGTTAAGGCAAGCGAATTATCAACTCAAATTGGCAGCGTAGATCACGAATGCAAGTTAGGAGATTTTGTTAGAGGCAAAGTTTGGCAGAGTTATGAGAGAATTTATACTAAAAACCAGCATTGCAAACTCTACTAGGGGATATGCAAACTTTTTATTTTATTAAAAATAACGCTAAAAAGTTGTATTTAATCCTTTTTAAAATTCCTTGTCACATTTGAGTTATCTGGCGTATACTGTTTCTCACAGCCTTTTGCTTCACTACTTTTACATCACATAAAAGCTAAGGGCAATGAATTTTGAGATGTGTATGCATAAATTCGTATTTAAAAAAAATTGCGCTATTTTATATCAACATTATCATGTTGTGATTATTACACTACTAGTACTATTAGTTATCTATCTGTTTGTGGATCTGTCGAAGTATTTAAGTTACAAAACTTATTTATTTCTGCTGAAAACTTTCCCGTGCTGGAATAAAGTTGAATGAATGCACTTTTAAGCAAAGCATTTCTCCCATTAGAGTAGGGACAATCTTATAAGTATAATCTCTTAACTCTCGCTACACCCAAAAATGTTTCCTTGTGAGCTCATGTTTGTGCTTTTTCTCCCAAGAAGCGAAGGAATAAATATCTTGTGACAGATGTTGGATTGTTGCTCACTTTCATTCGAAGTAGTAGTTCTTAGTCACATATATGCTTGCTTAGGTACCTTATTTCGTTTACGACTTTTTTCCAGCTGCTAGAAACGACGTTCGTTCAAAAGCGTCCTTTCTTCTCAATATGAATTCTGATATGGTTACAATGCACAGCGTGTTCGTGCTACTATGTTCAAGGTCCTTGTGGCAAGGCTAATACCAGTTTGAAAAAGATATTCTTCGAAGCCTAGTTGTCGCTCATAGATGCATACATGAGACAGAAAAAGAAGTCCCAAGATACTCTTTTCCTTGTAGGTTGACAACATTTTCAAGTAATGTAATGCAACTCACAACTCCCACTGTACTATTTCACCACGAGTTTTTCTCTGAAGTCCTTAAATATTTAAACTCTTGAGGGAGGAAAGTAAGTAAGATATTTTGCCAAGGCTATGTCACGAGTTTGCTTGCGATATAGAAAAATACATTTGGACTGACTAGAACTACGACTAAACAAACCGGTGAAATTAAAAGCTAGTGTCGTAAAAGTACCATTCCGAAAAGTTTTCATCAACACATCTGTCCTGGTAGGGGTAACTTGAAACGACACTGAAAAAAACTCTGAATTATTAAGTTCACAAAGCTGGTCTCATTCAAATGAGCAGTAGAGAAAGTTACCACCTTTGTTTCTCCATTCTTAGATGACTTTACTTACAAAATGGTTGTGTTCGGCAAAACCAAGTTCGTATGGAAGTACTTCAAAAATGAAGATGAATTGAAACACTCTCCAACGTAGATTTTTCATGTGTATGGTTAGTAGGAAGCAGAAGGCAGTTAGCAGGCAAAACATGTAATCACCAAAACCCTATTTAATACCAAAGTGCTACTTTGCTGTCTACTTTGGCGTTAAGTTCGGTTTGTTTGCGAACGCTACTGAAAAATGAACTGAAGATGAGAGAAACGTGGGAAGGAATTGTAGAGAAAAACATCTTCCGTCTTTAGCTGGCTGGAGAGACCTGACCACAGAGTTGATGGTCCACCTGACTAGATAATGCGTAGTGAGGCTCTGTTGAAACACTTGGTTCTGTTTAGCTTTCAAATATTCTGCTGTGTGGTGACGTACTGACAAGGTTGTGGTTTGGGACTGACCTCTGAACTGAAAATTATAAGAGGATGTGGGCCGATAAAGACCAAACTTAGCATTCTATATAAGGGTTTTCATTTGACCTCTAGACTAGCAGAAGGTAACAAGGGGAAAAGTTTCCCTGTATACATATGCCTGTGAAAATTTTGTGATCTCGAAAGTGGGTTGAGTACACACTACAGTAACTTTTGTGTGTGGCGCGGTTTTACATGATTATTTCGGAAAACAAGGAAATCGCTTACTTTACTTTGTCAGTTATAAATCTGTTTTTATACTTCAGTGGTATGCCCTAGTATAAAGTGTACACATTATGCATTTACAATTAAAATGATTTAGTTTTCTGAAATTCCCACACTCATTACTCGTTAGTAAAGTAGTGAGAGAAAATTCGCTGTTTTTGACCACCGCGGTGCTCACTGTATTTTGTCAGCTTGCCAAAAAATGAACTGTTTGGCTTCTTTTTGTAAGGATTAGTGGGCAACTCTGTGGAGTAACTTTTAGACCCTATACTGCATATTATTATAGCCAACAAAACGTCTATGTCTATAACGATATTTTCTCGGCCGTAATTCTTCTTCCTAATGTCATTGTAAAAGAGCTACCTCACAATATGCTCGTTCATGGTCCTCAAGTAACTGTGTTTCGGAGATTGTGAAGGTGATAAGTTCTGAAATCCTGTGTACTTGCAAATCCAAAATGATAATAAACCACAAGATACATTATATAGTCATCGAAAGAATGTTGCATTCTTTTGTGCAAGGGAGTCCCAGCGGTAGCATTTTTCGTGGTTTTGGTTGTTTGTCAAATAGAATGTCTTGCAGTTTATACTTTTATACTAGTACCTCGAAAGCGTTCGCTAGTATAGTAGGCACTAGGTACTTGGGTAGGTGTGAGTCTAAAAACGTTATCATGAAAATGTATTATTTTATGCAGCATATTGGACTACACACAGCGATAAATGACTTTCGTTATGATTTACAGCTTTTTCAATGAGTTTTCTCTGCTTGTCTTTTCCCAGCTAATTGCTGAACTTTAGGCTACCGAGTACCGAACATATAGAGGAGAAGAGGTTGAATTGTCTGATATTGTAAAGACCTTGTACATTTTTCGATTTTGCGTTAATGGGGGCGTTCTGATACAGTATAATATTCCAATTCTATATTAATAGTAATATGTTTATTACAAACTAAATGTTTTTGTCTGGAATAATGGCAGATAACTAACGGTAGATAACTAACATAAACTAACAATAATGCTTTCTGATAGTGCTCATAGTTTGCTCGTGTTTCGCATTTTTGTTTTCAAATATGAACTTGGCGAGCAATTATTTTGCTGTGATATTGAACTAGTACACTCTTTTCTCTACATGTTCTCTACATACTTTCTAGTTTTACACACTCCAAGGCACCATTTCATTTACTATTTTAAGTATTAATGGTCAAACTAATGAGAAAAGCAAGGTTTGAAATATCTCAAAATGGGTCGTAAACGTTAATGAATACTTCCCATGGATTAATGTTAATAGAGGACGATGATTATAAGGCAGTAAGCAGTTATGTGGAGAAAAGTTTTGTATTTCCATTCTAACCCACCGGCGATTGTTATAAAAAGTTCGCAATTGTTAAGTAAAACTTCGTATAACTGCAGATCAGACATGTTTCGCTGAACTTAACTATCGAAAGAATTTGATAAGTCACGTTTGTGCACAATCAGTGAGAAAACAGCCATACGGTCAGTAGTACCTTCAAACATATCGAGTCAAAAATAGCAATATGTATGGGTAACTCAACTGTTCCTTAAATACATATTATATGGTATTACCATATTATTGAACGTGATTTAACATGAGCTTGGCATTCTTAATCAAACATGTTAACAAGCACAAATAAGATTGTCCACAGTCTTTCCACTTCTCAAATTTCTGCACTCCATCACGAACGCTCTTTAACTATGAGGCTAATTCTCGTTGGTCGAATTTTTGCAGTTGTTGGTTCTAGTACGTGGCGGTGAAAGTAACAACCTGAACATCGGCAGTTATTATCGCAAACTTGTGAAAATTGAGTTGGCTCTGCTTTTCAAGCTACAAAAACACTTGTTAGACAGTTATTTGACAAGGAAAGATGAAAAAAGAGAGTACGGATCAAGCTTTTTTGTAGATAAAACTTGATGTCCAGCGTTTCCTTTGATTTATTCTCAAGCATTGGAGCACAAGCATAACTTCAAGAATATCGCTCTTTCTTAAGAATCGAGTGTGTAAACTTTGGAGTTTTTATATTACAAAGGTATAAAGTCAGTATCAGCAATAACGTGATAGGCTATGCATGAACCGAAATATATCTCGTACACATGTTCATTGACAATGCTTTACCTTTCTAGAAATTTTACATCGTTGTGGGCAAAGATCGCATAATTCCACCTTTGTATAAGTTAACAAGGAGAACAAGACCATCGAAAATTTCTCCTTTCTTTCTTGATTCCTTCTTTGAAGTTTTAGAAAACTGCACACACATCATGACATAAATACTTTTCCCTATTTTTGAGTGGTTCAATTCTCCCAGATAAAGGAAAGCGGAGAACGAAAGGGTAGTTAATGGATTCTGGGCGAAATGTGACTCTGCATTTACTTGGAGAGCTCCAACTCTCGTTTTCTCATTATTTCGAGTAGGCGTTCAAAAACGAAGATGAAATTCCATTTTCTCCATTTAATGGATGATACCTGTACCATTTTTTATTGGGTAAAGGGCTAAGAGACGGGGAAAAAGCGCATGATTGAATTATGCAAAGCAGAAAATGAAGAAAGGTATAGTTTTAGAAGTTGAGTCAACTACGGCCCTTTTCATTTTCCATTTGCTGGCAAGCCAAAAATAAACGTGAGAGAAACGATTCTTTGAAGAGCTAGTTTCCCTCCTCTCTTTCCGTTCATTCTTTTTAGCCAGCGCCTTGCTAGTAATGAAAATTGAGCCAATTAAGACTTTGCATTCACATCACACTCAGGTAAATTGCATTCTTCCGAGAAACAAATAATGATTATTACATTCCCACTTCACCAAATCTTATAAAGAAGCGTGAAAATCTCCGTTACGTCAACAGCCCCTTGTCGAAGTAACTATATTTTCTCCTTCCGTATACAGAACTTTATTACTCCGCTCCGAATAAAGCTCAATAGAGAAGAGGAACACGGCTAAATTTTTAACTACCCCACATCCCATAGTCCTTTTTCGCGGATTACTCTGCACGGAAAACTGGAGCCAAAAGTCAATACAATCGGATTTAATAGTGCCACATCGCAAATTGGGGCAATGACATCTCCCGCTTCTAATGCCTTAAGCAATGAGTGTGTATATGTGTGGTCTGTTTCTTTATACTTTCCCTATAGACAGGGCTGATTGGCCTGACAGCATTTTGGATACTGGGAGGATTTTCCACAATTCCCTATAGACTTGTAAACCTTTTTAGGGTCTGCAAACAGTCATTCTCAGCGGTATTGAATCGGTACGGCGGCGGAGGCTCACTTACTCGTTTTATCATGGCATGTCTTATCTATCAGCTATTGACTATGGTTTTTATCTTTTTATACGTGCATATATACACACTATACCGTATTTATATTATGATTTTATGCCTATTCAAGTTTACTCATATTTTATGAAAGTGAAAGTGAACAGACATACTCATTGTAGCTCTGAGTGTAATGAATGTTTTCTCATGGATTACTTTAGAATTTAAACTTGGCTGGGACGAGAGAGAAAAGATTTCCGACTGGAAATACAGAAACTAAATACATGAAAAAAGTATAAGATACTCACTTTCTTTTTAGGAAGGTGTGCGTGCCATCATGTTCTGAGAGGAAAGTCATAAATTCTTTATGATGCTTAGATGTATTGCGCCTCTTTTTAAGTAATCGATCACCTTTTTGGACAGAACAAGTATTACATCGTTTTCATGTGAAGGTTAATATACGGGTAGGCGAGTATGAACTGAACGAAATGTGAAAATCACAAACTAGGAAAGAGAAAGTAGCAGTTCTGGTGGTGTTGTATATGTACCATTTTGATGTCATCATTCAGGATGATGTTCAGTTTTATTGGGTATCAGTAGGCGTGAGAAAGGGTGATTTAGCTTGAGTCACATCATGCATGATATTATCCAATACATCGACTTAAGTACACAAGTACCTCCATTGCGAATGCAAATTTTCGAGTTTCGGCCCTAAGAGAGGAAGAGAAGGATTCGAAATGAAGCTAGAGATATATGTGCAGGTTATAAGTTATATGGACTCGTATACATACCTATCTATAATAGCTATTTTAGTGGTATGATTATTGCACTATTAATAGGATGCCGAGATATTTATGTCGTCAACCGAGATTGACAAAAGGCCATAAGTAAGGTGTGAATATACTTGAAGTATAAATAGGGGAGCATACGTTTACTCCTCGTGAATCAAACGCGTGTCTACTTGTGATCCCTTCATGTGAATAATAATAATAATCTAGATACGTTAATTACAGTCCATCACCATTTTCTCTCAGCTTGTAATAAATCCCAATCACTTTGTTTCACTGAAAGGGAAGGAACAGGGCGAGAAGAAATGAGTGGGTGTATTAAATAGCGAGCCTGGCATGAGGACTCGTTTCTGTCTTGATGACTTTGTAATTAAAAGCTTGTCAGCATTACGAAACAAAACACGTTCAAGCCTGGGTGAGATCATATTAAAAAAGGGTTACTCTCCCTTCCTACTACATGGCACGACTTGTCACTCTGAATGCTGCAGCTGCTGTACCTCTCAACGTATTTGACATCCCTATATTTTCAAATGCTAATAGCTTTTTTCCTTCAAAGTAACCATTCATTCATATTGGCTATTATGAGACAGGACTAAAATGACTTTTTATTTCTCTTGTCCTTTCATTATTCCTACTTGAAATTTATACACACAAATGAGTTTTGACAATAACGGAGTTTGCTCTGTAATTATAACGAAAATGTAATTGGAGTTATAACGGAAAGAATGTTTAGTACGGGATTGGCCAACATGTGGAATATTAGGTGAAATGTTAAGTACATTTGTTGCACTGCACTTCAAGGTCTTTCCAAATAATTTACTGTCTCAGCGCAATGCTGGGTTGGGTGGTTGTAAAATTTTGGAAGTGTATAGAGCTCAATGCTGCAAGTCAAACAGGCAAATAAAATCTTTTTAACTTTTCTTCTACCAATTCAGTGGAATACTTTTGAGGCATATGGGGCAATAATCCTATAATGTTAAAGAGAAATGAGGAAAACAAGGTCCCAAAAGGATTCCTTTTTAAATAGTAGTGAAGAAAACAAGGAATGGTGTAGGATTTTTGGTATGGTGGAGTATGCATGATTCATACCTCAACTTTTCCGTTTTTGTATTAAATCTTTCCCTCTCATCTCTCTTTCCATTACCCTCCCCACAAGACAACCGCTAGCATTCCCTTGTTTTCATTTTCATTTACGTACCGTGAAGAAAGCATTTTGAGGTTTCTATTCCTCAGAAAACGCGGGTGTAGAGTTGTGTATGTTTTGAGAAGAGGAATAACAGAATATATTAAAATTTGAGCAAATCGGTTACCGCACACTTCTGTTATGAAGGAAGAGATATGGCGAGAAATAAACTATGGGATATGTTCCAATACTTTAACTTAATATTTATATCAATAACACATATATGTATGAAAATGCCATTGAATGCACACCACCTGGTGAATTCCCGTTCCTCTTGGGGTTCTAAGAGTGAAATGAATAAGCGCAGGTGCTTGGTTTGTTGGCCATATTATGGTGTCATGTTTTGTGTAAGTATATAATACATAGTTTTAATATGTTGCTAGTTGCTATTCATATAAAAGTAGGTCTTGAAACGATCCTCTCGAATATATAATTTATCAAAACCATAAGATGATGCATATGTCACATATAAATTATGATAGCTCATACCAGTGAGTTGATATAGATTCAGAGTAGTTGAATATCTTTGGCTCATACACTATCAAGCACAAATCTAAAATGACAATTTATCACTGTTACAATTTGATACAACTCTCCATATTTTCAGGTAAAGTAGAGACAAAAATGTGGGTAAAATAACGCACTGCAATTATTGCATCAGTTGAGTCCAAGGATTGCGCTTTAACGTTGTACACACCAAATTTTTTTATGAACTGCTTTTAATGAAGTAGCAATTCATATTACTTTGTTATAAAATTGAGTTTATAATGTATTCACTAAACTCATCTTGAGTTAAGTTTAGAAGGATCGACTTTACACACTCATGCCCTGAGAACAGGTTGCCTAAAACGTTGATCAATATTACACCACACCTCAGTTTTTCACAGCCAACCAGTAGTCATTTTAGAAAATATTCTATGCACATAGTTTGGTGGAAGCTGATGGTGTTAAATCAATAACGGGGGAATCCAAAAAAGACAGAAGAATCCGCTCTGCTTCATAATGATATATCGTCCTTCTTTGGATTTACTCCGTTAAACCGCAGCCGAAGATCAAGTCGACCGCTCAGTTGAAGCCCATAAATTCTGTTGGATGAGAAGGGAAATTCATAAAAAAACTTCTCGAAGATTTCTCATCTTTTTTCTCCATTGTCGTGAGAAGACATAGGGTTATACCCCACCCTAATACATCACGTACACTTCAATCGGTATATTACCAGAAGTATACACTCGTTTGGGAACTCTGATATGATGAAGATACTCATTGCCTGGGTTTGTTTTTAGCAAAGAGCTGCAGAGGCTGTTTTCGGATTCGAGTAGTAAAAACGGGAAAAGGGCGGACAGAAAGGATCTCCATAAAATTCTTTTAGCTGTTAGAATTTCCTCACCAACATACCCTCGACAAGAAATTCACTAAACTGTAGAAATGATTCATAGCTTAGCTGTGACTTCTGGCAACAGGAACGATTGTCTTATGGTCAAACTAACGGTGATTTCTGTGATCTTAATAAACGCAATCAAAAATTCTTATCATAAAATGGAGAATTGCTACGCATAAGTACTGTGCAATGTGCATTACGTTAATCTTGGACAAACCCTTATTTCCAGAATAAAGAGTGGGACATTGTGTGCAGGCATTCGTTGTATTCAGTAGTGCATCGAGCACCCCAAGTTTGGTTTGATAGAAAGAAAAAATACGGCATCTATTTTTCCTTCGGACAAAATGGTAACTTTCTGCGGACGACTTTTGCATTATATTGTCCCCAGTAGCAATTTGACAAGATTTTGAGGAACTTCTTGTGGACACAAAAAATGTACGAAGTGGCTGCTATTCTTAGATATTTTTTTCAAAGTATATGATGTATACGACAATTTTCTCAGTAGTTAGATTGCGTAAAAAGATGAAGGGACAAATGTTGGATTTAACTGATATAAAGGCGTAGTGCAAGCAAACAATGCAACTCCTCATGATCAAGATACCCATTTTGTTCTTAATTTCTCATTTCATGGGAATACTGTGGAATCTTTGAAGTATCATACAGCAACAACTACAAAAAGACTACTAAAGGTATCATCTACATTTCAACATGTTCATGCCGATGCGACATACATAAAGCTAGGCATACCAGGTCTACGCACTCCAGTACTCAACTCCAGCCCTAGTATTATAATCGCTGATTACTAAGGCATTTGTTGAAATATTGAGAACAAACGTCCTCGAGACGGCGTCCACAAAAATCCTTGTCAGCTTTCTGCAAATAGGATATAGTGAGGGATTAATATTTTATAGCTATTATATTTTAGTTATATTGACAAGCAAACCGCACTTACATACTAACTAATGTCCATGAAAATTTTTAGTCCGCAAAAACATTTGACAAACCGTCCACAGAAATTCACAGTCGTCCGGAAAAACTATTCAAGTAAAAAAATGCAGAAAGTTTACTCCAGAATTTGTGCAAAAGATTACCATGCACTCAGAAGTAATGTATGCATTTTTTTACATCCACAATCGTAATGATAGGAATATATATATGGAACTATATATTCTTGTAAAAATATCAAAAACCGAGGTTGCCGACTCTGTTGATGATAATGTGGAAGCGACATAGATTTATGATTGTAGCCCCAGCACCAAACATTACCACCTTTCAACATGCCTCACAAGCTTTTTATGTCGGATGTCATTAAAAATCTGACAGAAAACTGTGAGCAAGTACCTCTGCATCTGTGTTGGTTATCTTATATGTAGAAAGAAGACGGAGAGTGTTGAAGACAACCAGCGGAGAAAAAACTGAATTCGTAAACGATAATATGCTTTTCTGGGCGGGCAAATGTAATTTTTCAATGAGTTATAGTTATAAACAGAAATTGCAGAACTTCGGGCTCTGCACAGCATGTTTTGCAACATTTTTCGGGCCTACAAAACATTCTTTGCGAGTCAAGTGGAGTGAAGGAAACTTTGTAAAAATTTAAATGGGATGAGAGAGCATATAACCGATTTCATCGCTTTCTACTATTATTTTTTTGTTGCCTAAAGTACATAACGTAACGTGTTGCCCACGTATTAGTATACTTTTTTACGATTTAGTTCGTATGTATGCATGTTTTTGCTACAATTTGTTTTTTAGCTTAGCCATGAAAGTACGCTTTTCGATCTGAACTATTCCAAGTGCAGACTTTGCATCATGTTTGTCCGTTACACAACACCAACCATACTTTAAAATGAAGAAAGCCAAGTTGGATACGGAAGGGAGACAGTTTTAAAGAAAGTAGAATATCAAAGTAGGTAAACGGTAAAAAAATGTCATCGTTACGGTATAATTATTTTTATCGTTTACTTACTTTGATAGAATATTTCTATACAGTTCTAAGTTTCTCATCATGTACTACCCAAGATGACTTTA
>JAHZNA010000809.1:0-10604 GCA_027743935.1 Sinodicranocentrus sp. ZH6 | reverse complement strand
AAAATCATGGAATGCTGGCCAAATCAAGTGGCAGGGACAAGGTAACGTGTATGGTATTAACAAAAATATAGATAGATTGTAGACGAGATGTACCGATGTAAAGACGTAGCACGTAGGTTTAAGGTATATAATATTTTCATTCCATGTGCTGCTAAACACTGACTGATGCGATGGTTTCCCATTTCACATGTTTGTCAGACCTCATGTACATACATGTGGAAGCTGAGCCAAATAATTTTGAGCCTCAACTGGGTTCAAATCCATTAATTGAACTGCTTTAAAAATGTCATTGAATTGTTCCTTGCACATTTAATTCGAAGCGTTTTAAAAACCTAAGCTCTATGGTATAAATCCATAAAACAACATGTAAAAGGTTGCCACAAAAAGTGAGCCGGATAAGCGCTTAAAAATTCACTATATTTTTTCTGCTAATTTTCACAGAAATATTAGTGGGGGTTCGGTTCTTGTAGCTTCAAGTAATAATCGAAAATAAAAACCGAAATTACGAGCTTCATATCACAAACGCCTAGTTCACCATACATTAATAGGTCATCATGTGGTATACCCTAAAGTTGCCAAAACGCTTGACACTAAATGCGTTAAAACGATATTATAACACTACTACTGTGAAACGGAACCCTTCTGCCACATTATGGACTGACACAGTTTACACTACCAATCCCATCGACTCGTCAGAACCTACATTTGGAAAAATTCTGATAGCTAACCGTGGAGAAATCGCTGTGCGTGTTATTCGCACTGCCAAGAAAATGGGCATTAAAACAGTAGCTGTTTATTCAACGGCAGATTCCCGTTCGGTAACAGTGCTCAGCATTACAAGATCAATATAAGGTTTTTTTTGCATTTAAACTGTCATTTCAAACATTTTATTTTGCACTTTACTTTTACCAAGATGCACGTGGAAATGGCCGACGAAGCTATTTGCATCGGAAATCCTCCAGCAGCTGAATCATATTTAGTTATGGATAAAATTCTTGATGCAATCAGGGTTACTGGAGCAGAGGCTGTCCATCCTGGCTATGGATTTCTTTCAGAAAATGCAGGATTTGTTAAAAAGCTGGTATGATACTAAACAGTTTAGTCTAAACTTCTTCTTAAAGAGCATTGTTGAGTTCACACTACCACTTTTGATTTCGGACATTATCAGGAGGAAATGAAAGTAAAATTTATTGGACCACCAGCAAAGGCAATACAAGGAATGGGAGATAAACTTGAATCCAAACGCTTAGCAATCAAAGCTGGAGTTAACACTGTACGTAATATTCAAGAACATTCGAGCACGCATCACCCCGATGCTTGTTAGAATTTTGTCACAATTTATATTATATTATCGTGTAGGTGGCTAAGAAAGGTTCGTGATGAATACATACGTACATAACTTCAAAAACTGTTTGAAGAGATTGAATTTTTGGGTCTGCGTTATTTTAATTTGATAGGCAATGGGCGAACAAGCATTAGACCTGGCAAAGGCAATTGGCTATACTTCCGCCGGAACTGTAGAGTTTCTTGTTGACACACAAAAGGACTTTTATTTCCTGGAAATGAATACTCGCCTACAGGTGGAGCATCCTATTACAGAGTGCATCACTGGTGTGGATTTGGTACAGGAAATGATCAGAGTAGCTTATGGTCATCCCTTAAAATTTAAACAGTCTGACATTCCATTAAACGGTTGGGCACTAGAAATGCGAGTGTATGCTGAAGATCCAACAAGAAACTTCGGAACACCCTCTACTGGACGCTTATTCAAGTAAGAATTAACCAATTAAATATTTAAAGATGGAAAATTCATCCACGAGGAATGTATTTCGAGAATCGAATCCTTCCAAAACTTTAGATACGTTGAACCATCTGGCACTGGAATACGTTGCGATTCGGGCGTTCGGGAAGGCTCAGAAATTTCCGTGTATTATGATCCCATGATTTGCAAATTAGTTTCGTATGGTGCTACGAGAGACGAAGCAATTCTAAAGGGAAAACAAGCGTTGGATTCCTACGTTATACAGGGTGTTTCACATAATATACCTCTTCTAAGAGATATTTTAGGCGAGGTAACTCGAATTCTCCTTGCAATTAATTAGAATAGTTCCTCTTCGAAGATCTGAGAAATTTCAGTTTGATTATAACTAGATTTCAATTCTAGAAATCATACGCAGCCGGGAATACAGACACCGACTACCTACCCCGAGTTTATCCGGAGGGATTTGCCCTGCCGAAATTATCTAATTCACACATGGCCTTACTTCAAGCGGTGGCAGGAGTGTTGGAAGCAAGAAGGAATCTAAGGCTTCATCGGAAGTCGGACACTTGGAACTACGTTGCTTCACAGGGTGACTTGGCTACTGCTCTAAACATTCTTAAAACCTCTACAGGATTCAAGGTATGTGTAGTAAGTAGGTGACGTGTGTGTGACGATGATAGATAGCTAACTAACTCTATTTATAGAACCAAACTGGTAAATGGACTGTAATTATTATGTATTTAGATTAATGTTGAAGGACAAGAAATAGTACTTCCAGACTGGGATTTATCAAAACCTGTTGTAACTTTGAATGTTAATGGGGAGGAAATAACCTTACAAATTCATGGTCGAGGAAACGGCCCTGTGTGGAAAATAGGGTTTCAAGGTTCATCTTACGAGTTCAAATTACTTTGCCCATACACTCAAACTTTATTGGATATAATGCCACTGCCAAAATCTGTAAGATCATATCTCTTTACTCCCACATGCATATCATTCAAAACGTTTTTAAGTTCCTGAATTAATCCCACATTAATTAAAATACATTCCGTAGGGGGACACTGCCAAAGAACTACTTAGCCCCATGCCTGGAGTAGTAAAAGGAGTTTCTGTGAAAGTTGGTGACAAAGTTTTCAAAGGCCAAGAAGTTTGCGTGATAGGTATGACATTTTCAGAATAATTTGAGAACTTTCATGCTTATAACTTACACGGTGCGTTTGTTTCTTTGTTTACTGTTTATAAATAAACAAATATTGTTTATTTACTTTTCAACAGAGGCGATGAAGATGCAAAATAAACTTGTAATTGGGTCGGACGGTGTGGTCGGTGAAGTTAGAGTGAAAGAGGGGGATACTGTTTCCGAAGAAGACCTACTAATTGCTCTTCAGTAGCTCCTCATAAGATGAATATCCGTATTAAAAGTTAATGAATAGGGACACTACAAGGTTTATATATTTTTTAAAACCAGTTCAAAATGGGGGCGGGGCAATCATATTTGATATTTTCTTGTATATTCTTTAGTTTAACTAGTACCTATCCGACCATTCAACTCTCTACTAATAAACATCATTAAAGTTCTTTATCTTTCGATAAAAATCTTATAGCATTGTACCAACCACATTTCTTCATAAAAATGCCAAGTTAAATTAAAGGCTCTAAAAGAAAAGAAAACGGTTCGATATTCTTACATCCCAGGAATAATACCCTACTCTTCTTCTAATTAAGGAGGAATGCTTGCCATTGCATAATAATCCAATTTGCTAAGTGATTACTGCCGCTTGTGTCATGGGTATTATAGACTATAAAAAACTATCGCTTATCGGACGAGGCGATTCTCTCATATTGTATCCATTTGAAAACAAGGAACGGTAGACTTTTATCATTCCTCCCATTCTTTCGCTTCGTAATAGTCTAGATAGTGTACCCATATAAATGCACCACACTATTTATGTAAAAAAATATACTTCACCTTTCTTCTATAATCATAACATGAAGAAAAAAGTGTAGATATGCGCACATTATCTACACAAAAAGTAAGCATAAAAAGGCAATTTTGTTTGAGCAAGCTATATATGGACTATGCATACTGAAAAAGTGAGTCAAGTCTATTTGCTCAGTGACTATAAACCGTTTTCTTCATTCACTTTTTGTTTGCCCTTCATTGCTTATTCCATTCCATAGGATGACAGTTGACTTCGGCATTCTAGTCTAGTCGGCTGTTCGCCTCCATTTTTGATACACATGCACGTGTATTATAGGTTTAGTATAAGCGGTGCACTAGTGTGTAGGTTATTTGGAACGCAGTGAGTGAATAGCCAGAAGCAACAACGACTATTACACCCAACCCATTGCGTCTTTCCATTTTAATGAGAAGAGAAAACTTTCCAATAGATTATACTCCTGAAATTTTTGCAGTTGAAACATCAGAGCAAAGCGCAGTTTGTCCCGTTTCCTTTGTTCAAACAGAAACATTGCTCTTATGTTTTCTCTCACAACTTGAAGCAATTTCCCATTTTAACATACTGTTCGTTTAGAAACACAGATCCGTTGAAACTGAACCGTTTGTAGGAAAATCAAGCCCGGGTGTTATATTAGTGTTCGATGCAACCCTGCTTGCTTCTTTTTGTATGATAGTATTTCCTTTGTAAGACGTTCCATTTACTAACAACAATTGTTAGAAAGGCTTATATTAAACGCAAATTTACCACGTTATCTCACAGATAGAAACTGTGCATTAGTAATTGTTATGTGCGCTACACTCCAGAATTTCATATAGAAATGGCTTTCGTAGTTTATAGCAATGAAGTTATGACATTGCAATTGCTGTCTGAGTAGCGTTCTCTTCCACATGTTATGAGAAAGCTTCTTTAGCAAACTCAAATCGTCTTTTTTGCCAGAATATGGAAAACTTTCTTAGGATTTACGGTATTTACGTCAATCACTTGTGTATTTCTTTAAGTAATGCTGTGCACATTTCCTTTGATAATATACCAGCTCGACTTTGAGTATAGTTGTATAATACCTATAACCTATGCATGTGCTCATATTCATACAACATCCGTTAAAAGTTGTCCTCATGCCCGTATTGTATAGTTTCTCTTATTTTACGACATCGTCCAAGCTCCAAGTAAGTTTAGACCAAGAGGCTTGCCTCTCATTTCGGCTAATGCATTCCTTCGCGATTCCCTCAGAAGAAGAAAATAAGACTTGCGAAAACGTAGTTTCCTTTCTCCTTAACTGTTTTGAGAGTATATGCCAAAGGGGTGCATAAGCATTTGATAGAAAGCTTAAAGCAAAATTTCTTTCTCCAAATTTGCGTTTCACTCGTGCATGTCTTACTCCTAAGTCTTATATTATTCAAATGTACGCCTCTAGTAGACAATGTTTACGTTGAACTGTGCCATGTTAAAGAGTGTAGATTTTGCGTAGAAAAAGATGGCATGGAATAATCATAGCTTCCGCTCGCTTTACTTGCATGAGCAGTCTTTTCACAAGAACAAAGAGAAATCTTGCATGTAAACTAGTAGGCAGGAGTGCGGTTGGTTGGGTCATATCATCAAATGGTTGAGGGATGCTTTAGGGAGATGTCTAGATTAAGTTGTTTGTTATTATTATTCTCCTTCTCTCTCCATCCTTGCCATTAGACAAAAAGATAACTACGATCACGATCACTCTTCTCATCATCATCATCCTCATCACATGCTATTACCACACTAGTCATTTCCAACTGACTGCCTACATTTTCGTGAGAGAAAAGTAAGTTGAGAAATACACAAGTCTTAAGATACGATACGTTATAGTGTTTGTAGTGAAGCTGAAGAAACTGGAACAACAGTAGTAAAAATAATGTAATTCGAGGAGAAAGACTACTTGCGTAATATCAAAGGTTTCAAAAATACAGGAGCAAGTTGGTAATAGAAAGTTTGCATGGACAGCCAGTAAGCAGCACCTCGCGAGAGAGACTTTTCAAGAGAATCAATTCTTTCCTTTTTCTTCTTTACGATGCCAACTTTGGTAGCGAATATGTATATTATGGCAAAGGAGAACGAAATAGATACTTACACACACACACATATCCTATTCTGTCATTAATCGGCTGAAACCAATCCATCAGTCAAGCAAATAAAAGCTTCCAATAAAAGATATAGCACAATCATGCATAATTGAAATGCTCCTGTTGGGTTGGACGTCTGTGTGAAAATGGAAAAGATACGAGCATGCTCTTATTCTATGAAAGATTCATCAAAAGCATATTATTGTTGTCCGGTGAAAAACGCATTTCTTTCCAGCTAAACACATCACTGCCACTTCTGAATAATCTTTAATCTCAAAATATCTTGACTGTCTCTTTCAGTTCATTTTTATGTCTAGTTTTTTTAGGAATGTAACTTTCCCATAACGCACAAACATACCCACAAAATGTATATTTTTAGAACAAAGATGCTTAGCAAGTTTATCCCTTTGATTTAGAGCACTTCAGCCAGTGTAAGAAAAAACAAACCCAATTTCGAAATGAGGTATCAAGATAATTAGATACTTTATCAAGTGATATCCATTCTCTAAACTTTTAAAGATTGTACCCTTGTTGCCCACGAAAGTATGCATTTTCATAGTCAAGTATTGTATAGGTATATACTCTTGTTTTATGCTAGTTTTCGTGTGCAGTGCTGATTGCACAAGTAATAAGTATTCATTTCTCTACTTGAACATTCTATTGTGAATGAAATGACTACATTTATTCGTATTTCTTGAGTTAATGCAAAAAGTTGGCGCTGCTAAATCTCTGTATGAAAGAAAACCGAGTAAGGACTTGTACTTATAAATTGCTATGGTGTGGTGTACGCAGTTGTTGCTTGAAGATGTACTGCTCCAGCCATAAGGTAAACTGTTCTCACACTGCGTGTTAAAGTAATGGAGAAAAGGCATAAAGAAAACAGCTCACTCACATACAGAGAGCACTCTGAACAACAGACCAAAAAACGGAGGACCAGCACACTGCATCTTATACATGAACGGGGGAAAACGCTTGCTTTAACTCGTTCTTTTCCTGTTCCTTTCCTTCCCTGAACTCATACAGCTCAACTTTCATTCCGTAACACGATTCTGTGGTGAAAGGAGAGCCGTTATTTGTTTTCTCCCATTTGAACAGCTTCACTTTGTTCATCGTAATGGATAACGTGAGACGGATGGAGTAAACAGAGAAAGCGTCCATTTCTACGTGCTTCACTCACGACTACATCCACTTTTTCATTTTGTGACTTCCTCACTAACTACAGAATAATGTGTAAGAAAAATAAGCTGGTGTAGGTGTCATTTATTATATGAAGAAAATAACGGAAAAAACATGAGATTAAAGACCTATTCTGAAAAAACAATGTAACTAAAGCGTCAAGACACCCCTGACTCGGGAAAACTAGTTTATCAACTGCCTACATCTTTTTTCTTTCATCATTGGTAATTTAAGCAAGCAACTGTTACCGAACTAAGGAAAAAGCCAGCACACGTACAATTAGTTCTGTGCATAAGTGACTATTGTTAAAAGAACAAGACCGTGTTGATACACTCTGTGAAATGCTGAATAATGACATTTTCAGGAAATTAATTAAAATTGTACCTCAAATGAAAAAATGTACTATTCATCAATTCCAGTTGGACTTTGTTAATGAATTATTCTTACAAGAGATAAGTGACATGCCAGTTACGTACGTAGTTGTACATAATTTACAGAATAACGTGTTCAATTCTGTGAATTAAATATTTTGAAGTACGTTTTAGATTACCACTTGAACGTGAGGTATATTACAGAACAAGGTTACGCGGTTTTTGTGGAACATGACTCAAATTTTCCTCATTTCATCATCAAGCTTAACTTTGCGATTTTACTATCTGATTTTTATGTGTGTCGTAAGTACTTCAGTCTGTTCAAATAAGCAACAACTGATTACAGAAACGTGTGGTTATCCCATTTCTCCCACAACTTTACATTGAAACGCTGCCAACGAAAAGAAAAAGTTTGATTCAACTTTTTCCAGAGACAGAGAGCAAGACGGAGGCTGATGAAAAATAAGCAAAGCAGAGCGAACGATTTTTAAATTAGAATACGTGTTCTGGCTTCCTTCTCGTCGCACCTCTTCATTGAACAATCTTTTTCAAGGATACATTTGGGCGGACCACAGCCGAAATATGCTCACCGCTTCAACTGTCGACCCACAGAGTTTTGTTGGTAAGCTTTCACCAGCTTTGTATGTCTCTCATTCATTTCCTCGCTCGCTCTGTATGTTTGCTTTACACTTCTCATCATCATCAAAAATTAGCATGTGCCATACTGCCATAGTTAAATGTATGGAGCGGAGGATGATGGAAACGACGTAGGAGATGAAAGCGTGAGAATTTTCTGGAAAATTTGTAATTAAATAAAGTAATTAGGCAAGGAAGTGAAGGATATGAGAGGGAAAGCCCAATTATCTGACTTTTGCGTGAATCATTCGTAGATTCTCATTCTCATCACATGTCGATTTTCTAGTCCCCTGCATAATTACTCGAGTACAACAACAGAATTTTTGTGGTGTTTGGGTACACATGAATACTATCAAATTGCAAAACATGCGGTCCTGTTTACAGATTTTGAATGCGATGAATCACCAGAAACCAACATTTACACATGGTATTCAAGTAGACAAGAGATACTACAAAAGCACAACGTAGAATGGATTCATGCAAGTGTATGAAACGCAGAAAATGATTACTCGCTTGAGTGGCATGTATCTAAATAGTTTCACACTAATTAACTTTCTCTGTCGAATGCACTCCTTTTTTCTGCTTGGGTGGAAACAAAGCTAAAAAATACATGGTAAATTTGATAAATTCCCGCATAAAAAACACAGAGTTGTTTCGTTTTGACTTGAGAAAACTAATTATGTTGGACATCTGACATAAAGCATGGAATTACAAGCTGAATTGAATTTTCTTAACTTTATCTGCTCAATTTGCAGCCTTAAATACGAAATCTGCATTCTGATTTACAGTGGCAGTGAATAAAAATTGATATATAAAGCCCATATTTTAGCAACAAAATAAATTTAAGGCACGAATGAGTCAAGTCTACTGTCAACTGTGTAATCTAGTAACTACATTTTCAGACGAATATTAAAGTTAAAAGGGTTTATACCTTTATTGTATACATTTTTTGGCTGGCTATTTAGAAGATTTCCCTATTATACCTATTTGCTAGAACTAAAATCAACTATTATACTGATTGATTATTCATAGGCATATCTCTTACTGTTTGTGTTACATACTATCTAATCGTTTAGGCATATTTGTACAACTTTTTATTTAAAATTCAATCGACATTAACTAATATTAATTTTGAGAAAGTTTTATTTCGCTTTCCAATAACCTATAAGCTTGTCTTTATAAATTTCTGTGTCGAACGCTACTTTTATTCATAATTGACATAATTCATAAAGATTGACAGTTCAATTCCCACAGTTTTTTATAAATGAACACTCAAACTCACCAACAGTTTTTTTGACATATTGCTGATGCATTTCTTCATGATTGATTTTTTATAATATAAAACTTTGACAAAATCTTTTTTACTCGATGTTCACACGATTGAATGAAGCGTCAAGGGCATCATTTTCCATGTGGTGTGAAACAAGAGTTTGTGAAACGTGATAAAATCTGGCATATGATGGAGATGCATATTCACCTAAATGCGTAGAATAGTTTGTCGGACAACGAGTAACCCATATTCTATGCAGGGCTTCTATGAAAATGAAGTACTCTCTCAGTCAGTGAAAGTGTGATGTAGTGAGTTCTAACCTTTTACCTTTACCGAAAAATGTAGAAAAAAATTGGGTGAATAGAAATGCAAAGTACAACTCTGGCCCTTGTCACCTATTATGAGAAAGGAAATGCCGCACCACCAATCTATTCAAAGTCTATGAAATACAATTCAAGTAAAGCAAACTACCCTTTTAAAAGTGATAAAAGAACCTACCAACCTTTCTAAATTCCGCTTTCATCCTCCATCAAATCAATGTTGTAAAATGCAAGACATGTGTAGAGATGAAAGTTAGTCACGGGTTGAGCTTGAATCATGTGCGGTGTTTCATGTCACTATTTCTATATTTGTGAGATTTCATTTTTGAAGTCATCTTTGGTATAGTAGCTGCTCAACCGTATAAGCATATACATTAGATTACATTCTTACTGAAAGGGAATGAAGTCAAGGAAAAGAAAGCGAGGTTTTTTCCTGAGAATAGAAGAAAATTCAGAGCACACAATAGGTGCATAAATGCAATCACGCAGAAAATTACAGCATGGTCTGCCTTATAGTGAAATATTTGCTCTTGATATCAAAGTAGAATATGTACCTATAAAGATTATATCATAGCTATGGCATATTTCTACCAAGTGCTCTCACTTGTTAGGCACATAGCACATGGCCATCCTTGGCATATGACCATTTCAACCATCAATAGACAACTCGGAATGCACAGTGCAAGCCGAATGGTATCCTCGATCTTTTCAAAATGTTACACTTTATAACTGATACTGGATGGAACAACAATGGAACCGAAAACTTTTCGAAGATCTGGTGATTGAGTTCACTCCGAGGCTTGATAACGTCTGAGTTCAGTAGACTGAGGAAGACTTGAGGAAAAATTAAGGTGGAGATTCTCTCAGATTCATGTTAGTTGACTCGAATATAATTGGGTTTGTGTTTTTCGATTCAGCTTTAATCTTTGAGTGCAATGCTATCTATCACACTGCGTTGTGAGTGGAATTCAACAAATTTGGCTGAGCTGATATCAACAGTATTAAGCCTTCCAGA
>JAHZNA010000807.1:0-51451 GCA_027743935.1 Sinodicranocentrus sp. ZH6 | reverse complement strand
AATTCATGAGTTAACCACAACAGCCTGTTTACGAGGAAAAATAGTGAAAAAATTGACTTATTGTCATTTCATAAAGTCACTTCGTCATCACCACTATCATCCCTTTGTTCAGTCTTATATCAACAAAGTGATTCCCTTGTACATACCAATTGTTCAACAGACCCGATGGTGCAGACAAGAGGAACAAATTGCAAACATTAAATATGCAAAGTAGTAGTGGTGCTGCTACTGAAGCAAATGCCAAAGTAAACAAATGCTACCAGTACTTTACATTCCTCTCTCTTAACACATCTCCCATCATCATACAAATGCGGTGAAAGTTCTTTGTCAACAGAAAAAGAGGCAGTAGATATATTCCCTCGTCCTACCTCATCTCCACCAACTTTGAGTCTTGCATTGGATACCGGTTCTCCAAGTTGTTGTAGCCCGGTAATGCATTCGTCGATGACATCCCTATCTCCCACAACAGCATTTCTTTTCTCTCTGGGAAATTCAGTTTTCATCCCGACCACTACAGCACTTTATACTAGTCTGTGTCATCTTCATGAAAAACCCCCATATTCATACATAGCTTTGATAGCAATGGCTATTCAAAGCTCAGCGGAGAGGAAGTTGACTCTAAACGGGATTTATAACTACATCATGGAAAAGTTTCCCTACTACAGAGAGAATAGACAAGGATGGCAGAACTCGATTCGTCATAATCTCAGCTTAAACTCATGCTTTGTCAAAGTGCCACGAGAAAAGGGGCATCCAGGAAAAGGGAATTATTGGACATTGGATTCTCGCTACACGGATATGTTTGAGCATGGGAATTATCGAAGGAGAAAGCGGAGGAATCGACCCAACTTTTCGGATAGAAATGGAAGTGGCTGTGTGAGGGCGGAAGATGTTGAATCTATTGGTAACTCAAATACAAATGCGCTCACGCAGAATGATAATGGCCACAAATATGGGGATGATAATGATGACGAAGAATATTGGGATCGTGAAGTGGATACATCTAGAAAAATCCAGAGATTGGACGGAGACGAGCATGGAATGAACAGTAGAAATAATACAAGGACATGTGCGTCGTATCAAAAGTGGTTGTCGATTATGGCTTGCCAGTCGAAATTGGAGGCGATGAGTAACACTGCTTCATCTGATGATGAGCTGGGGGCATCGTACGATACTACCATTATTGATGATGGAAAAATACAGGCTGCCTGTCTCAACACAGGGTTACTAACAAATTACGAGAATAACCTGATATCCCGAAGTAAGGAATACCGCATCCTCGTAAATGAAAAAAAATCCAATGACGGCTTAAGTAGCACTGGAGAACTACTGCAGTACCCGTTAAATGAAAATACTGAGCTGGGGGAATATGGGACTTCGCCTAGAAGAAGGGAAGAAGTTGCGATGTCGTTGAAAGCTAGAATGTTTAAGATTGAAAATTTAATTCACTACTAGACGAGTAATATTGTATGCGATTTATTTACTTACACTGTTGGTTATAGCATAGCTAGTGAGTAAGACCGCATCTCATCATCGTCTGACTTAACTGAAAATAATTTAGCTACCACTGGCGCTCATATGATTTCAATATTAATTTTGTTTTACTGTTATTTTTAAGCTACCAACCAACGCTGGTTGGGGCGATTCGTTTTACTTAGTTTTATTGAGATCTCGATATCTTAACCGAAGTTCATACCTAACACGTCTCAGAAAAGCCCATAATGTCACGTCTTTCAATTTCATTAATCAAGTTTTGAGCTCCCATATATTTGTCGGCGTCTCACAGAAAACTAACTACCATCTTCAGCAAGCAATGATATGTAGATATGTAGTCGTACTGTGAATAAAGTCGTAATACTGTTGTAATTGTTGAGTTAGTCACACCTAATTATCCTAGTTAGTTTCAGAACCTTTGCTCCTACGTTTTAATTGTTGTATATATATGTGTCGCTCGCATAGGATGATTTATTTTTTTAAAAACATATCAGGCTTGTTTGAATATGACACGCTTCCAGGCGGGTATTTAGGTATGTATATTGGAATTAGGAATTCTGTGTAAATGCTAAGCCATTGGCAAACAACCTGATATATGTGTAATTACTGTCTGAAAAGATAACAGTGCCCGAGTTAGAAAAGCTTTATAAATTCTGATTTATTGCATACAGTAAGTAATAAATAACTAAATAATTGTACATGTAAACAATAAGTTTTAATTTTCTATAATCTACATAAAAAAATATTCTGCGGCACACAAAAAAAATTGAGAACCTGTTCACGGTTTACACTTTACAACAGCTCGAAATTGCATCCATTTGAATACTGATTGACAGTTGACAGAACATTAGCTTAAGTTTTATTGAGATTCTCTCATCAAAAGCATAATATACCTTCATACTGCAATGTTCTACTTGAATATATTCTATCATATATTATCTATCTTACATAGCAAATAGCTTCTATCTCGAACCCACAATAAAATTGAGACATCGCTAAATAAAAAAGTTTCCGTTTCTTTAAATGGAGCTATTGCACGACGCAATCGCATTCATACTAGTTGAACGTCACAGACTTAAAGTTAGGTGAATAGTTTCCACATTCGGATATATAAATATAACATCCTATGTAGGTTCTAAAAAATTGATTTTATTTTAATTAATTGTTAATAACATTGTTATATTATAAATTTTTCAATGATATTTCGCATATTTGAAAGAGACTTTTTAATGTGTGAATTGATAAAACTCCGTCCTGGCAGATGCACCAACCTTGATAAAGTGAGAGAGAGAAAACCTCCTTGTATCAAGAATTCTCTTCGTTTCTATTCAGAATGTAACACAATGAGTTACTATTATACATAGCATGCAGTAGCAAAGAAGGGTTATCTTTGGAATTCGGAAACAGCGTAAGAGGTTCAAATGAAAATGCAGAGAGCTCAAAAAATTCCTTACTTTTCCAAGGAACTAAAGTATCTTTTATATATTATTCAGCTTAGAAGTGCCACTGCAGCAGGTATAAGTCTTCTTCATTTGTATTGAGAGAAAACAAGGGGCGGAAGAGACTAGACCAAATCTTGTTTTCAATTCAAACAAACTCGAAAATTCTCATCCATCTTACTAACCAAGCACAATAATATAAAGTAATGCAAGGCAAGGAGCGAGCACACTCCATTTGAATAAGGCAGTCATGGGGTTACAGTCATTTCCACGCGTGTAGATAAGTTTCTTCAAAAAATACAACAGAGAGAAGGATTTCCGTACATTTATAGAAGTCATTCAGAACTGTTAAGCTCTTTCTTCCTACTCATTTCAAGTTTATACCTTACCTAGTAATATCATCATTAAATAACAGTGTAAAAGCACGGACAAAATGTTATCTTACATGGAACCACAGACAACCACACACGTTCCAGAATATCCCTATCCCAATATACTAACTCAAATCTACCCACGTAGGTTTCTGGCTTTATTTGTATCACTTTCTTCTTAAGATTGGTGGATTTTTCTTCGTAGCTGGAATAAAATATCCTCGAGTTGGGGCATTAAGCATGTCTTTAGTGATATTTGGAAAGCTGAACCCATTAAATGACATTCCCATCGTTATTTATTGCTATCATTGGACACTTTCTTGGTATTCTGAAGTTACACATTATTTTCCCTCCATTTTCACGATCGGAAGATCATAATAAAGCCGCACTGCTTGCTTGTTTCTTCTCGACAGTGAACTTTTAGAAACTTCAATAAAAACACAAAGTTTCAAGTTCAGATGTATACACATCAACTGCATAGGTCAATCGATGATAGGTTTAAGTCTTGTAGGTACGGTCTGTTATAGATAAGGAAATAGTAAGAGAAACATCGTAATGATGAGGGTCTACCGTCTTTTCACATGTAATAAAGATGGTGGTCTCTTCTAAAATAAACAACCACACATGTCGAAATATTGAAGTTCTCTTCCGAAACATTATATTCTCTTCTGATTCCCTCTGTTGCGGAGTTGCCGTGAAGCCGACATGCCGTAATTGCAACTGTGGATGAAACATGTAATGACAAAAGCCAAATGCGCACCATTTCCCGTTTCACATTAGTTTAGAATAGACTTCTATAGTGTACTTCATAATACTCGTACATGTATTACGAGATATTCACTTGAGCTTTCCATTGTCAATTTACTATCATCCTAGCCTAGAACTGGTTAAATTATGTGCTTTCAAAATAATTTCTTGGAAAAATTACACAACTGCTTTTACTATGCAAATACTGCATTTTGCAACTCGTGGTTTCACCGAGTTGAAATAGATGCAAACCTACTTCCTAATTTACTTGGATAGCGATATCTGGAAAAGTAATCATGAACCATCCCGACCAGACCTCAAGTTATTTTGATGGTTTTCTAGTTCTTGGTACGTTACGCTGATGGCTGATGCTCACACTGGATGAAGTGATAGAACAGCACTTTTTCAATAGGACGTGAGACTCATGTGTGTGCCAACCAAAGATTATGCAAAGGGATTAAGATTAAACTTTGTACATAGCAAGCCCTAGGGATGCTTTTGTTAGGCAACAAGGATAGTTCATTTTTATTCATGGTTCTCTGAAATGAACAGGAGTGCAAGCAAACCACATGGAACCACCTTATTCTTCTTTTTCGGTCTGGAGACGGAAGATACTGTTAAGTAATTGAGTCGCTTTGATACAAGTACTGTGGAAGCTATTAGCATGAAATGAATATTAATAAGATCTTGAAATTAGCATGTCAATTATGTGCATGCTTTTCTTTTACAAACTGAAAGCCTACGGGATCTCCTCCCACTGTACATGTACCCATGAACTGGAAAATGTATTGTGGTTTGTTTTGTCAAGAGCCGTGGCTGGATTACACTGTGGCGTAGTTGCATTTGTTCATGTGGTTGGTTTATATGCAATGATAATGTTTAAACACTTTAGTTCAAAAGTTTTCAGATTATTTTCTGCCCTGTACCATATCCAAGAAATAATTTTAGACACAATATGCCACATTACAGCTTTCACAATACAAAATCATAAGTCTGAGTTTGAAATTTATAATGATTCGTATCGTACTTTGGCTAGAAAGAACAAAGAAGCCATATGCAAGGTGTTTTCTGTCAGCGTTTTACGGACATTTCTCGGGTTTGCGACAAATCTAGAAAGAATAACAGATTAAAATATTCTTTTAACAAGTTTTTAGTTCATAAGCTTATGACATAAAAGGATCTGGCTTGGCTGGCGACTGAGATGTTAAGTGTCCTAATGTTGTATAGAATGTCAAAACCCAACTTTGGAAGTTTTGACAGGAACCAGTCTGAGGAATTAAATTACTCTTGTAGCCCCAACAAAAAATCCCACTTACTCTTCATTCCGATATATGTGAAGATTACAATGAGACTGTTGATTGAATTTTTACGCTAGTATATATGTTTATCGACTCTATACGTGGTTACTATAATTTACTTACTTTTTTCTCATTTTAAAAACTCGCATNGACTGTTGATTGAATTTTTACGCTAGTATATATGTTTATCGACTCTATACGTGGTTACTATAATTTACTTACTTTTTTCTCATTTTAAAAACTCGCATGATATATATGTATTTAAAACATTATATCTGTCCAGCTAAACTGTATATAATATGGATGTACAATGATTCACTGTGGGAAGTCATTTGAATTTTATATAAACGTGGGAGTTAATGAACAGGCAGTACAATATTTTTTTAAAAAAGTTACCAGTACTGGTTTTGTACCATAACGGTTCAACTTTTGGTACACAGTATAAATGTTTTAACTTGTACATTGTATTCGGGGAAAAATATATTTGTAACTCCACCGCAGGGTTCCAGGGACCCAAACTTCAACCAATATCCGCTTTTTGATGACATACAAACAACGCTGACAAGCATGGACCATATTGCTTGTTGGTGTCAAAAAATTTTGAGTTGTGTTCTGAAACCTTAAAAGTTGAAAGTAGTGGAATTTGATATTTTGTTCAGAGCAATCTCTCACTCTGAAGTTGTGTATAGTATCCTGGTCCTGCTCCTAGATCAATGAAAAACTTTCTTGGGACATTTCGCTGCGTTAGAAATTCAAATTGATTAACTTGCTTACTAAATGTACATAGCATAACATTCGTTGAGATTAAGAATCATTGCAGTCCGTAAAAATTCACGCGAATCCCTCGACCCATTCATTTTAATCATGCATTGCTTTGCTAATTATTAAAAGCTATGACTTTCCCCCTACTTTCATTGTGTATTATATCGAATATGAGATGCAAGCTTTTAGATTTGCTTAACATAAAGTTAGCCGAATGTATGAAGTTAATTCTTTAACTATATTACATTACTAACCCAATATATTGGTAAAAACTTCTACCAAAGTGTTCCGTCTGTACAACCGTTTGTATATCAACATTTTCAGGAAACACAACACATACCAGTTTGACCAAGCTAAAATATCTATCACAAAACTAAACATTCCTTCCTTCACAAGTCATACCCATACTGTACTGGGATACTGGGTAACCAATAATCATACTGGGTGTGAATGTGTTCATTGACAATAAAAGTAAAGGCAATCGTGATATCATGAATTTTCTGGAAATTCATTAAACAAATATCATTTCTTTTTCCTTGTGCAATTTTGCCATAGACTTATTATTGCTCATCTTTACTTCAACAAATTACGGAAGCGAACACGCGCTCTCATTGACCCTGTTTACATTAGGGGTCTTAAGGGTCCACCATAAGGATAAGTGTTCTCTTAAATAACAAAAGATCTTCCAGATGCGTGATATATTGAATTTAGTATTTTTCCCTCGCTCAATAAATGTGCTAGGTTGTGAGCTTAAAAATGTCATCAGATCGTGATCTCATTCACTATATCCTCCAGTAAAGTTTTCAAAAATCTCAAGTGTCAATTTTAGTCTATGGTTGAAACAACTTCTTTCAGTATTAATGATATCTTTTGTAATGTACGGGCAATCATATCGACAGTTTTTCTTTCAAGATAATGTCACCATCATATTATTTTCTTATGCAAAAGGTCAATGAATATTTACCATTTGGGCATGTGCCATTTTGCCACAAGCTCAATTCAGGCACCAAAGGCGTGCTTAAAATTTTCCAGTGAATAAAGAAAAGAATGTAAAGCGTTCCATTCAATTTACTTCACAGCTCCTGGATGGGTCCCCAGCGGCAGGGATTATTATAGGGTAAGTAATGAATTCTCTGTGTGCTGTACATCCGTCACTGTATAATACTCTAGTATCGCGGCATTTTCATTATAACTCTCCCACTGACGACTGAACAACTGGCTTGGTTTTGTGGTGGTGTATGTTTTTTAAGTGCTCTTTTATTACAACAATACACAGCTTTTTGCGGCTGCTGCATTTGATATTGTTATTTTTATTGGGTGGATAATCGTCTCGTTTGCTCCAGGAGATTGGCTCAAGTCTCAATCTACGTTGCAGAGCTTACTTACCTTTCACTCACAGTGTGCATACTTGGGAATTTGTATACGCCGCATGCACAATAGAACTATTCAGTCTGCATCATGCATCATGGAAGAGGAAGGAAGAAGAGGAAAAATGGATTTTCGGAGCACGGTATATTGAATTGGATATTATTATAATCTACTCTCCTGCCGTAATACTTGAAAGTGATAGATATATCCATGCGGTCTTGGGAAATCGTACATTTGAACCCGGTTGTTATTTTAAGGGATGATGTCAGGGAGGATACCAAACCAACTGCGAATAATTACGCATTGAACATTTTTTCTTCGTGAGCTACATCCATCATAAACCTTGCGTATATTTAAATTCAACCTTTATAATTTGTCAGTTATAATCTTCCAGCAAATACCTATTACAAAGACTGGAATTAATTTTTTAAGGTTATCTCTTGCTTTAGTCCATGGTATAACAGGTAAGTGAGAATGGTTTTAACTTTGTATCACATGAATACTCCGAGCTTTTTTCTCTCAAACATAATCCATCTTTATCGTAAATTGTAACTGGGTACAGCCTTACATTAGACAAGTGTCGACTAGTATTAGAATCAAGCACAAAATGTACATTTGAATTTGTTCGAATGTTTGCACAAAAACTGTTAAAAAGGACAGCTTTTAGAAGGGGGAAAATGTTATTTTTACTTAAGTATGCATACACAGGGAAGATAAAACTGACAATAGAAAACGGTTTTTAGGGAATGGCTTTCAGAAAAGGTATGCATGTGGGATACTGACGGATGACACGATGATACGTTGAATGACAGCTATAACAGGCAGGCATATGCAAACGCGCGATACTAGATTTGTCAAGATGACACAATGATTTCAGTGCTGAATTCACACAATTGCTATCTCCTTTGCATAATAATAATAAGACTCCTCTGTATAGGAAATCGCTAGTGTTGGGGAGAGTAGGGTTACATAATAAAACTGTAGACCAAGCGGCACCCTATATTAATGCTGGTAATTAAATAATATAGGAAGTAAATTAGAATGTGTTTTACAAAGCCTTCCATAAACGAGTTTACCATACCAGGTAATCCTCTGATGATGGATCATATAGAGTGCAGCACATATCCTTATAATTTCAAATCAAGCTTCTCTCTATCTCGAAATAATAATGATGTGCGAGATGACCCTATTTTCTTGCACAAGCTTACCTTACCGTCTAATAATAATATAATACGAGCGTGTACAATGTCCTTTCCTTACATTGATGGAAAAGAGGTAAAGTAGGAGATGTAATAAAATCGATGAATGTGGTGTGAACGGGATTGGCCGGAGGGAGGCTTCAGAAGGATGGAATGGGTTGGGAGTTTCCGCATGAAGAACAGCCTATCTCTACCACTTGAATGGTTCACACGGCTTTTTCAGGGGTGGATGTAAAGAGCCAGAGCCAGATGCACACTTTGTGTAAAGCTTCTCTCCTCTCGAATCTTCAACGTGTGCTCTGTAAGCCAGAATATTATTTTGAGATACAAGAGGGAGCACACCAGAACATTTGTTGTTCCCTCATCTTCCCATGGAAAATGCTTGCACTTCAGAAATAAAACTTTTTATTCAACTTCAGACGATAGAAAGGAATTTTTCAGTTATTAAAAGTTTTATTAGCTGTTTATACAACATATTTGTTTGTATTTCAGCAATGAAAATAGATTATATAGAATAAAAGTCTTGACTAAAATGTTATAATGTTTATTCATACGAAGTTACTGTTTATTTCTTGACACTAATGCATTTCAACGCTAAGGTACCTGCTCAACTATAAAACTGAATAATGGAATTACTTTATTTATAAACCCGATTTTCCTACAACCACAAAAGCTACTCAAATGACATTTTTTTAAAAATTAATTCATTCAACGATGGAAAGTGATGCATACATCAACATATTCTTGAACGGAGATTGATAGACTGGATTTTCATAGAATGAACGTAATTATATCAATTATAAATATATGAAAATACATAGAATCGACGATATCAAAACTGTGACACACAATTTACATACCAACGTAAATTTTCTTCTTTTCGTTGTTTCGAGAGTTATCTCGTAACAGCTCACAACCGTCCTGTAAGTCTGTCTCGTTTTCAGAGACGAAATGGATGAACCTGAAAATCATTTTGCTGCTCAAAGTAATGCACGTTCAACTTCTATCCTTTCTTCTGCTCATGATTATCCGCTCGCTACATATTCATGCATTATGTTTGTTCTGCGAGTGCATGCACACACATTCATTTTTCACTTCTTCAAGAAGCAAGCTCACTGCTCATCGTGGAGAAGAATACATCACCAGCAGAGACTCACGAAAACGAACAGAACAACCATATATACCCCATTACATCAACCTTTGCAGCATTTATTAAAGAAACTAAACTCCTGTAAAGCACAAATACTGCAGCCTTCCGCAACTCAACTCAACTTATAAGACAAGAAAAGATGAGGGAAGGCTTCCTGGTGAAACGAATGCTCTAACTGCTACACGCACTCTTGTACACACATGTACTGACACCAAGGGAAACAGAAAAGACATCACCGCACATCATCACCACATCACATTTTCGTTTCCCCTGTATTTTATCCATATGAGTAAACCTCATAGAAAAAATATGCTCTTCTGTATAGGAAAGCCCACACGAGAGCAAGCTCATCGCCAAAGAGTGACTGTGTGAGGAGCAAGGGAGTAAAGTAAGCAGTATAAAGGATATATATTGATTGTTGATCTTAGGTTAGCTCGTAATTCGATGGAGGTAGCAAAAGCAGGAGTGAGCCAGTTTCACTAGTATAATATAGAAAAAGGACGTGGAGTGAGAGAACCCGGTGTTTTTACTAGTTGAGAAACTGTTTTCCCTTGTATTGTGAGTCGTGTGGTGAAAAGAAACAACCATCTGTTTTCATACTTTATCTTCATGCTTTTCCTCTTTTCTAAACTTTGTAAAAAGTTTTGAAAAAACCAGTTAAACAATCTTCACTACTGTGTGTGTGTGCTTCAGATCTCTGAGAAGAGTAGACATATTATATGTATGTGTGTGTAGTGACTGGCTGAGTGAGCGATGCCAGTTTGATAGATAACTGAAATAATAATAATATTATTACGACCGCAGAAGCAAAGCAATAGCAAACCAACCGTGGCATCATCGTCATCACCAGTTGATGTGGTCCTTCTTCAATGTTAGTTGTAATAATACTAGCAAAAATAATACCCAGTAAAAAAAGGCTCCGCTTGTATCTCAGTGAATAGCAAAGGTAACGACAAATGTGGACCACCTTGTCTTTCATCTCTCCTGCAAACCTCAGCCCTTTTTCTTGGAAAAAGTGACATGCTAATAAAATCATAATAACAATAAATAACACATACAGGAGGAGAAAATAAGTTACCTTGAAGCCAAACACGTCCCAACTGATTATCATTGTTAACCTCTGAACCAATATTGCCGGCACAGTGCAGTGTAGTCAAGTTCCATGTTTTTCCTAGTGTTGCTGACCTTTCCCCGTTGTGAAAACATTGACAGAGATCAATCAAAGACAAATATTTATGTGTAATTCTTAAATCACCCTTTTTACAACAAAAATACACAGGGAGGAGTCTGCAACTGTTATTTCTTTGCACGCGAGGATAATAGAAAATAGGTTAGAATCAAAACATCACACACAACTAAACAAAGGAGTCAAAAGGAAATATTGTCGCAATCCCGTATGAATGTATCATGAATATCGTTGAAATACATGGACTGAAACTGACTGGGAAATATCAACCTTTTTACTCAAGAGTCAACAATCAAGAAGCCAACGGGATCGTGTGCGTACATTTTTCCAATTAAGTTAAACGGATTAGTGTCCGTAAGGAGAATTTTTTGATCCAATAAAGGCTCCCATCTATACAACTGAGGATTTCCATCATACATACTTGATCGTGGCAGCATATTTTTCCCCAAGGTAGATATTGATCTCCCCAGTAAAATCATCATTTTTCTCAAAGTTAAAGGATCGAAAACAATAATAATAATAATAACAAGCAATAATCAAGCTCATTTTACGATCCACTTTTATTGCATTATAAACACTGAACTAAACGATGTAAACATTTGATGATAAAACGGGTATGCATCTAACGATGAGAATGCGAATATAGGTACGGCTGCACGTACCTTGAAAGTAATACATTAACTAAATTACCCTTTTCTCCACTTGTAAATGTACGTATACGTGCAGGCTACAGTGCTCTAGAAGATAAATTGGAGAGAGGAAGTGAAGTTGTTGATGTTTCAAATGCTACTCGCTACAGACAACTTTTGGGAGTAGACTGGTAACTTTGATAAGTATGCGAATACATCTTTAGAGTCGTATAATATGTATGCCTGATACAAGTATAAAAAAGCCCCTTTTACACGATAAATTGTTTGTTTATGCCCATTTCCACACTGGCTTGTTTTCTATGAAAACTTTGCAGAAAATCCTACAAGACGTACTACTTCTGGCAAAGAGAGAGGGCTTAATCGTAAATGATGATGAATACACTATAAAACTATGAATGCACACATTTATAAGAACTTACACGAGTAATAAGTATGAAAGGAGTTATCAACAATGTTAGTTTATTCCACTCAACGATGAAACTGTGAATGTGTGTGTCCAACCAACCAGGTTGTTTATATTTCTAATGCTTTGCATATTGCACATTGCACCACCACAATACATGAATTATAAGGAAATTACAGTGTAACTCCGTAAATGACAAAAAAATCATCTAAATGACAGTGAAGTTTTAAGGGTAAAAATAAGTGAACCGTTGTTACTTTTCCAAAATGCATACATTATTCGGAGATCAAAACGCATACTACCGCCACCCCGGTACTTACTCGACAGCTTTACAACCCATGGCTGCAGGGATGTCATCTGCGGCATATCCGTATGAGCAATACTCTGCCATGACTACTATCAAGAGGATGCAAGTTATGGGCAATACGACGACGCAACAGACACAGCAGCTTTCAGTTCATAGCGCTGCAGCGTTGACACATTCGTCACACTCAATTGGCACGGATCATCATCACCACGCTCCTCATCATCACCAACAACACCACCATCAGTCACAGCACCATCAACAACATTCCCATCACAGGGACGTTGTGTCAATGACCTCGAAAAATGTCACTGGTAAGATGAACATGTTTTATTGCAGGGAAAGATGTAAATAACATTTTTTATTTGTGTACATAACATACATGCTTGTTGTCCACAAAGTTGTGTACACAACTGTTATGCACACGGTGCTGATGAGCGTTTTCAGATATGCAAGTCATCCATGTTTCAGCTTTGTTTTGTGGTTAATGATCCCTGAGTCGTTTGTTGGCTATATTTTTAAAACATTGCTGATCCGATAATTAATTTCGAATTGATTACATAGGTATTAATTTCCCATTACTGAGTTCGATTCCCATCCATGCTTGAGTGAATACTAGGTTGGTCTAAGTTTAAGTTCAAGTTTCTTATACATATTGCTCAAAGTATGCCACACCGTGTATTTGTTTTTAATGCACATTTTTGCATTCAACAAACTAACTAGTTCAATATGCTGCGTTGATTGCTCAAAACACATTAAGAAAAACAACCACAAAGCTCCTAAAGAAATGCATATCCGAGTTTCCACCAAAATAAACAATGTAACTTGAGATTATTATTTTAAGCATGAACAACTACATTTTAGTGAGAGTGAGAAAGGAAGTGTAAAAAAACTAAGGTGTAACCATATCACACATATGGAGTTTTTTCCCTTCACTTGACTTTTCCCAAATGTCTTTTAGTGTAAAAAGTAAATCACAAGCTTTCAAGAGTATTTTCATATGGGTTGTTTTTAATCTTTTTTTTCCTTATCCATTTTCTTCGGAACAGATGAGCACCATCCAATCAGCCGACTTCATCATCATACATCAGTCTTAACAATGATCGGGTCGGGGAACAGTGGAAGCGCTGGAAGTAGTGTATTGCTAGCTGCCGCTTCTGCAGCAGTTACAAGTAATAACAATAACACCAGTCCTGGCAATCCTTTAGTATCCAGTGGAATCATAAAAAGTGCAATAAAAGCGGAGCCGATAGACATGAAAGTGGACGAGTCTTGTCACCAAACGGGTCCAACTGCTGCAACTGGATCCGGCTCCACGTCTTCATCATCATCAGCATCCAAGCAATCCTCATCCGGTGGACCACCAACGAAAAGTTTTGTGGACCGGTATGAACAAAGCCACAATGCCAAGCATTCATCATCATCGTCGGGAGGAGGAAATGGCAACAATAATAACAACAGTGGCGGTGACATGGAGGGATCATCACCCTCCTCTAATATGTCTCCTGCTTCAATGGGTATCTCCTCCCCGGTTTTAAGTAACGGATCTCCGGGTAGCACCTCCAACTCACATTGTCTCATTACTAGCAGTCCACTGGATCCCCATCATCATCAACAACAGCAACATCATTCTGTAAATCCCTTTAGTGTTGACAGTCTGGTGACATCAAGGGAAAGTCCAACACTCCTTCATCATCATCACCATTCTCACCACACTCAACATCATTCCCATCAAAGTAACAATGGAGGGAGTGGCGCAAATTGCCATATAGAAAGTGGAGCCTCACTACATCCCCATATTCATCATCCTCATCATCACTCCCATCATCACGCCCACCACCCCATGAACTTTTCAAGGGCTCACACACCCTCCTCAACTGGAGTGTACAGTGGTGCTGGATCTGGAGGAGCAGCGGCACCTTATTGCCCAGCGCCACTTCATTATGGACTTCAGCAAGAAGACATTCAGGTATCTTCAATGGGAACTTGTTTATCCGGTGGAAATCCTAGTGCTGCAGTTGCTGCAGCACATATTGCAATGACTATGACGCAAAGTCCGGGGTCAGCTGCGGCGGCAGTTGCAGCCGCCGCCGTGTCCGCTGATCAATATTCCCGAACTTGGTATGCGATGACCAGCGGTGGTGGAGGTAGTAGTGTAAGTTTAAGTGGAGCTATTGGTAGTGGCAGTAATTCAGCAAATAGTTCAGGTAGTAATAGTGGTAGTTCTAGCGTCAACAATTCGTCTGGAGGTGGAGTTATTGAGCAACAGCATGGACTTCATGAAAGTCCTACATTTGATAGACATTCAGCAATCGAATTATTTCCGGACTCGGGAACTGGCTCACCTTGCCCACCATCCACAACTTCACATCATTTGGGATTTCGAAATGCAGCATCGTATCGATCCTATTATGCTAATGAATGTTCTGCACAAAAATATTAGGTTAATTGTAGGAGATTTGCGTGGAAAATTGAAAAATTTTGTGATGTAAATATAGCGTTGGTATGTACATTGAAGTTTAGGATTGTGCATGGTTTAGACAGTTGTTGTAGATAAAAGTCGCACTTTCCCCCGAAACCGTATCTCCTCCTTGCGAAGTATTGTCAATTGCAATACTAAAGCTTTATAGTGAAGGATCGCTCTCTACTCCGCCATATTTTTAATTTACGCTATACTTGTGATGTTACAGTATTTATTAAAAATTTTATTCTACGTTATTGTTTATTTTAGCTAGTAGCATTTTTGAGAGTTAAAAAGTTTATACCATTGGATTTCAGGAGTATATCAAAAATTAAAAACTCCCTTTGTCTCTGACCTGACCTATTTAAATGTGTATTGGTCTTTAAAAATATACCTTACATAATAATTCTATACTCATTTTTCCACCTGCGTGGGAATATTGATTCAGAATTCTGTTAAAATATTTTAACTAAGTTTTTTTTCTCCATTGCAAATTACAGATAAAAAATATACTGTTGCAAAGTTAGCAACATTGCTTACAGCCAGTAGGTAATTAGGCAAATATCAAATTCTTTCAATTTAAATCTTCTCTGCTCTGAAGAAAGAAGTGTTCTGTGAGTGTAATTATCACAAAATCGGATGTTTAAAATTCAATTTCACTAGCTACTTCTAGGGTTAGTTAAGTAGTTTATCTTGACCTATGAAAATAATGAATTCACTTAAAATCTCAGTCAGTCGGGCATTGTTTGAAAATTGCACGAAAACAGCGCGTAACAAGTTCAAGGTGTGTAAAATAATATTATCATCATCATGTGTATTTATTGTTGCTGTTAAAAAGGTTATTATCTTTGTGTATGTAATGTGTGTGGATATCCATATGTCAAAATATTGTTTTATGTACAAAATCAAGTAAATAAATTAATCCTTCTTTCCCGTTGATCTAAAAAATAAATAAATATATGAGTGCTTTTCTGCTGTTTCTAATTGAAGTCAAACATTTCCATCAAGTTTCTAGTTTCAGACGAGTGTAGAGTTTGGACTTCACACCCCCACCTTATTTCACCACCACCTACAGCATTTCTCACCAGAAAACCTCCGTCTTCCTAACTTTCTCTGTTTATTTATACAATGCATTGCTATCATCAGCATATCATCTCAATTCTTTAAATGCACCACCTCACACGCAGCACAAAAAAAATGAAGAGGAGGAACAGAACAGCTGCTGAGATTTCTTGATGGGGCTCACTATTTGATGTATTCCCACAATACAGTCTGCTTAACTACAATATTAGGGACTTTAATTTTACACAGGAAATTGTTTTCAAACACCCATCAAACATCAGAAGTCATTAGAATCAAACACAAGAATATTTCAGTGATTTTAATTAAGATTTTTAACATTCACAATGAAATTATGCTTTGAATCAAGATATTTAAATGAAGTACATACTCTATTTTATGCACTTTATAAAACTCTTTCTTTTGAGATCTTTGACGAGGCATAGCATGTAGACACAAGGACAACGACAGTCGAAAATCCTATTTTGGGGCAATACGATATTCATCAGTCTGGTACGGTGCTATAAGACCAGATTCTTTTGAAACATTGGAATTCTCATTCATCTACCTAAATGTATGAAAATTCCAAGAAAATTTATGCTTTCCCACGGATAATCCATTCGCTAACATGTGCATCACTATATTCTTATATTACTACCGCCTAGGCTAGATAGTAAGCAACTTTCGTTGTATATATATCCCTTTATGACTCTACATAACCCTTTTCCGCTCCAAATTGCTTTTTCATGTGATGACCTCAGGTTATTTTGCAATTCCTTCCTTTATATCTCCAAAATGGATGATTAATATGAGAATGAGCGCAGCCCTGCCCAAGGAGCTACCGGACGTTGAGTTTTCTTCGTCGAATTGGAGAACCTCTGGATGTTGTTTTTTGTACTAGAGAATATATTGAGCTACCATCGTCATCACTTGCTTTCGAACCTTGTGGAAATAATGGGGTACAAGTATAGCGTACGGATTTGCCATTGTGCAATGTACATTTGGCAAATAGAACAAAAGATCCAGGTAAAAGGAAAGACAAGAATATGAAGCTGGAAGACAAATTTTCTTTTCTTTACCCCATGTCATCCCATTCAAATTGGAGTTTTAGTTTTAACAAAAACACGCATCTTGACTCAAAACTCTTCAAATGACTATTACAGTGTGAGCACAGTCATGTAATGGTGTATGCTCGGGAAGTCAGTGGAAAGCTGTTTTGATGGCTGTGAAATGGAAACAACTTGAAGGGACGAAAGCGGAGGAACGCTTAGCTAAAATAACGTAATGATGAAATGAGATCCGACGACTAGTGTTGTCTCTGAAAACAAACCAATTCCGATTATTCTACGCTATTGCTTTCCTTCTTCAAGCCTCTGGCTCCTTTTTTTGCTCATGCTTTCCGAGTTGCTCGGATAATATAGAGATGGATGGCTTTGCCTTTTCCAGTTTGCTTTTCTCTTTTAGTTTGTGCACTAAAAAGTCATAAAATTGCTTATGTAAGCAATTCTTCAAATTGAAACTGATAAAATTGATTTTGACCTTTAGTATATTTTTAATTCTCAATTATTCTGAGAATCATGCGTGCATGAGACCGAGGTTGTATCTATCTGCTAATTGATGTTCACGTTTACAAAAATCTATTTTATTTTATGAAATCTAGTTATTCCTCAAAATTACATGTTTCGCTCCAATGCGTTTATTTCACAACATTCAATTTAATAACGATTGCTTGAAGCTGCCGGAAAACTTGTAATTCATGAGAAGCAACCGAAAAACTCCCAAGTTCTAGAATAGGCTCCAATATCACGTAACATCCCCCTAAACTGCGTGCTTCTAGAGAAAAATACTCTTCTACGGCAGAGAAAAGCAGAAATTGGGAGAGAGAAGCAGAAAAGAGAGAAAAAACCTCAATTTTCCGACTCAGCAAACCCGATGTCAGCTGCGCATTTCTCAGTTTTATAGCATGTTCTACGGTCCTGTTTAGCACGTCATAAAAATGCATTTCACGACGATGAATGAGATTGAAAAATTATCGGTTTCAAAAATTGCAAATTATTATTCTGTTAATTTAAACCCGGCGCTTTCCCCTTCAGATTCAAATTCTTGAAGTAATAAAGCATGAATGTAAATGGACCAAACTAAATTTTCAGCATGATCTCTAATTTTCAAGCAATTTTGACCCAGTCGACTATCATGTTTAATCTAATGTCGGAACTTGTATAGCTCTGCTCAAATCCACTATTACGTGCTTCCAGCCTTCTTTAGCTACTGAAACATTGACATTTTTGTGTGAATTTGAAAGATAGAATGAACGCACAAGTCGCGTCGTAAAACCCATTGAAGCACTCACTTTTTTTCGGGAAGTAATGTTCAACCATAATCATCATCGACAGGATGATCACATCTCTGTCTTTATTTGAGCAAAGCACGCCCTCCACACACTACTTTGTTGTAAGCTGTAAACATTCATCATTTTTCTCCGGTGATGATGATGATTCTCTCCTCTTCCTTCCTTTTTCTGCTTTTTGGCTATTATTAGTTTCTGACACTACTGATGTTGCTGACTTGACTGCTGTGCTGATGATAGTTTACAAGAAATCCCGAAGTGGCTTATGCACAAGAATTTCCCCCATCTCACTTGCTCCTTTTTTCCTCGTTCAGCATCTTTTAAGCTCTAGGTCGACGTTTGACTTGTGAGGAGGAACATAATATCTTTATTTTACTACTCCTCACGGTAAATTCAAACATATGCCGATAACCAGCCTTCTATTTCCTTCCCGAGTTGATCCTCTTGTGATGATATTTCAATTACTGATAATGTTCCCACTGCGAAATTCAAGCATTTCTTGCTCCAGCCCAACTGAACCCAGAAAGCTGTGTGCTTTGCACTTGACTTTCCCAAGGATTTAAATTTTGTGAAAAACTTCACACGAATAGTTTTCAAAGCCCAATAGGCCATAAATGAAATCCCTGCTTTGAGAAATAAGTTCAAGAATGGAATGCCGTGTTTGTCAACTCTCGGTCGGCTAGATTAGCCATTATTGCTGTAAACGACGGGGAATTTGGTGGCGGGTGGCAGTTGCCAAATTCACAGAGAATTTATCGATTACTGATCGTTTAAATGTATTTTAAGAAGTTTTTTTTATAAGTAGATTACGTCTATTGCTAGAAAGCAACAATTACTTTTCACAATTATTGTTAGAAATTCAAAGAAAACACATTATTTATGGATATATTATGATTGTGGGATAAGACACATCAATAAGGGAAAAAATATAAAGGTGATAATAATGAAGTGAAAGGCGAAGAATGATGGGAAACCACAATGGGATTGATGCATGAGCTAACAATACGCCTGCTTGTCAACGGAGCATTACGTTTGAAAAGAAGTGGCAGTCTGTCATTGTTAGCTTGAAAAGAACAATTTTTCACAATTTCTTTCGCCCCTGCAGTTGTTTCCATATGTAAGGTGGATAAGTTTATTCTGCATGCATATAGGATGTTAGGAGCAGTTGATGTAAGATATGATAATGGTATGCATGTATAAAATGTAAGTAGTTTACATAATTTTGAATTACGAATGTCCAGTGAGGATGTTTGAGCGGTGAGCAAACATGATGCAGTTTTGGTACAATATTACACAAGGAAGGTTTTTAAAGCTTCATCGTGGACACGACGATACGCTACGGTTGGTGAATGAATGACTCTGCTTGGTGAGTGAATGAACGGATGAATGAAAGCTTTATTCTTTTCAGCTTGGGCAAGTAAGAGAGAAGGCTACTCTTCATGTTTCAATAGTGTACACACTCGAAAATCTCCAAAAGTGATGATCAGCTTGAACTACCTCAAAAAAAGAGCAACGTATATCTAGCTAGATATGTATTATCCTCAGTCTGGAAAAACTGGCCTTTTCGAAATAAATTTAGCGTGATGGTTGAACAAAGCCCACCCAGGGGACTTACACAAGAGAGCAAAACACACACAGAGATCAAGAGAGTACAAGGATCCAGAAAGTCTGTGTACTTTGCTATATGCAAGTTCATGCGTTTTTGTATCTATAAAGTTTGATCCATGAATAGGGCGACTTAAAAGAGGGAATAAGTGATGGAGTTAAACGAAGGGAGTAATAACGTTTACACGCACTTTAATATACAAACTGACCATGCGTATGGATATGTATCTGTGTTTGGGTAGACAGTGAGGCAACATGCATGTTTGGAATTAGGAAAAGGGGATTTATAAATGACTAGCTAACTGACAATGACGACGAATAAACTCAAAGAGTTTAAATAACGATATAGGTTTGCTTATCCACTTTTACTATTTTGTTAGAATTACTTTAAAAACTATTATCGCACAAATATTTAGTCTACAAATGCATAATATTTTACTCCCATAATGTGCTGATTATGTATGCGAAGAATGTTTTTTTTGAAACGATAGTTTATCTCGTTCCTGCTGTTCACACTTCACAGGAAGTTTTGATGCCAAAGGATGCTTCAATTTTCCCCCAAGTGCAATGCAGTTGATTTTTCGGGTTCAATATATTAATCTATTTTAACATTCCTATTTCATCGAGTATCCGAAAAATGTGAATGCAAATGCAGAACCTCACGAAAAGGTACAAATAGTTTAGTTTCGAATTCTATGCTTTATCTCATAAGTTAGCGTTAGATTTTCTCAGGTATTTCTTAAAATAATAAGCTTTTTATCCTTCAAACAAGGAAATCAACAATGGGAACATCGATATCCAATTAGTTTGGAACAAATAGTTTTATGGTAAAATTTCCATTCTTAATTTGTATCTAGTTACTATACAGAGACTGAGAGTTCAACTCCAGCGCATTTTACATATTACACTTCACATACCACACCAAAAACTGTGCGCATCCCTTTACACATTTTTTGCATTTTCATTTACAACTACAATATTTCCAGTACAAATGAAGTGTGAGGGTAAGTTCAAAATGACAAATGATGCTAACATCACAAATGTAGCAGAGTTCGAAGAATAAAATGTCTAAGCACACTTCACTCCGAAAATCCAAGTTTTAAGTGAAGAGGACAGCTGCTTTGCGATCCTTGTGCTTCCAGTAGCTTTACTGCAAACTTCTCTTTATAACTGTATCGTTAACCATTTATATCCAGCATGCATGAGATGAGTACAACAACAGGACGCTGCATAAATACTATTTCTTTTTGTGCTTCCAGTAGCTTTACTGCAAACTTCTCTTTATAACTGTATCGTTAACCATTTATATCCAGCATGCATGAGATGAGTACAACAACAGGACGCTGCCTAAATACTATTTCTTCTTCAGGAAAACCTCATTCATCCACTAAGAATATTTCCAAGCAAAACTTTTCATCTTGATCCCTTTTTTTTCTTTTTCTCAAAGTATAAGAGTAAAGAAAGGCAAAAAACGAGTAATATGCCAATCCCAATTTATTTCAAAGATTTTTCAAACTCTAACCTTATGGTCACATACATGCCTTCCAGTTTAGAAACAAAAAATAGTTCGAAGAATCCTCCCGTGGAAAAAAACGCTCAACGTGTGAAGGCAACGATCAGTTACAGGGTGGTGGTGGTGGAACGATTGGCTTCATATATCTTACCTAAATCCCATCTCGCAACGAGCTCAACTTTTCCTTCTGAAAGATGAATGAGCTGCGATGATCCAGAAGAAAAATAAGTACACAAACTCTGAAAGAAGGAATGAAGACGGTGATTGTCGAAAAAGTAAAAAAAAGTTTTCATGAGTTTTAAAATCAGACATCAACACTGACTCGCCAACACATATGAGACAGATTCCCTACTCGTTCTTTTTATCACATTTTATTTGATTTTTGCTCAACTTTTAGAAAATGTGCAGCCTGGTGGTCTCCCTAGTCAAACATGATTTTAATTGCAACATATCAAATCCCCTTGTAACGCACTGGGAGGCTACTGAACTTGAAAAAGACCTCACCGACTGAAGAAGGGTAATGATGATGGTAAACATTCTGGTTAAATTCATTGTGCAGTGTAATTGCTGCAGAAAGGGATTTCATACAGGATTACACAAGCACAATGACAAACACAACAGGATGAATTGGTGTCGGATGAGACCACTAGTTAGAATACAGTCGTGAGCTTCACCAGAGTTGATATACGTTCCACGGACATTTGTTTTGTCCGCTGAATTCTTGGTCAGTTTAAAAAACATGGTACACTACATGAAATAATTTTGATGTCACGCTTTTAATGTTGATCCTTATAATAAGCAAGTTCCGCTACATGTTTTATGAAAGTAAAACATATGCCCTTTAAAAAGAAGTTCCAATGCTAATCCCAATTTTTATAATAAGATTTTTCTCTTATCCATTTTTTTGTACTCTCGTTTGTCCCACATTTCCTCAAAAAACTAGTTATCATCGTTAAGAAAGTAAGCAAAAAACTGTCACACACTTGTCATTTCATTTCTTGTGCTTCGTATGAGCCATCTCACATCGTCACAAATCCGACAACCATTCATTTTCTAAAATAATAAAGTTTTTACAAGTACACACAAGAGCTCGTGTAGTGAAAACATGTAGAAAAACAATTGTGAGTATTTTTCTTTAAATGTAAATGACAAAGTTGTGTCGGTTATATATCAAATTTAACATGTTGTTGTAAACTGAAAGTGGGGGAGTGAGGTTGGCAGACAAGTTTATGGAAATCATCCAATATCAATATTTACAACTTGCTCGATATTCATGTAATCCAGATATTACAACATAGTACACAGGTACTCATAAAATTCATTCATCAATTAGCTTTTCTCCTTCTTCCGTATTTTGTTTTAAATATTTACTAAAGAATGTGAAAACTCCTCTTCAAAGTTCCTCCTTCCTTCGTTCTGACACCATAAGTTTATTTGTTTTGCCTCGTTATGAATGTATTCCGAGGTGTGCTTCTATCGGTGTTGTAACGAGCAGTTAAACGAGTAAAGCCTAAAAATTAAAAGCATAACAAAACATAATGTTGCATCGGTCAAATAAACAAACACAAATTATCAGTCAATTCACACCACTAATAATCTGTAAACAGCTTTTGTTTGCTTAAATAACGCACACCACGTTTGGGTTGAACTGGAGCCCTTGAATGTTTCTGTATTTTTACAAGAAAGAGAAACATGGAATATACACACTATTCATGTTTCAAAGCAAAGCCAGTGTAACAGTCCGTTTGTTTTAACAATAATCATCAGCCCCGTGCTGAGATGCATGCTTAATACTTAAGGCATCATTGCTTTGAAAGTGTTAATATGGCAAAAGAGCCAGAGAGAGAGAGCTCAACTCTGCAAATATACATATAAACCTACGCAGCAGCACCCAAAGTTAAGCCTTGTGTATACATTTTACCTTTGAATGAACATAGCTGAACATTCATGGGGAGAATTAAAACAAGCTGTGAAACTAAACAAACCGTTATAGTGGCGTTCTCAGCTTTTTCGATATGCAGAGATGGTGTATATGGCAGATGATGTATACATGTATTTGTAATAATGATCATACAAATTGAGTCGGGGTTTTGGTAGATGCGTCAAGCGAAGAACAGATTATTTTAGTTGAAGCTCCTCCGCTTGGTTCGGCCTTTCTGTTTAAACAGTAAATAAGAGTCACGCTAAGTTGACTTGTCCAAACATCTTAGATTGCAAGTTAAACATGATGGTTGCAAAAAGACAACTTTTAAAGAAACAATCCACAAATTCATAAACATTCCAAGTGATACATAATATTATAGAACAACAAAACCGTGTGAGTGAATGAATGAGTAGACACACAAAGTATATTAGTCATTTTCCTACCATTATATCTTACCCTGGCACAGTATAGGAGATTATATGTTTGGATATATTATAAAGTTAAAATGGATGTTTAACTGCCAAAAACATGATTATCCTGTCACCTCGCCTTCCTGCTTGCAAATTGTATGTTTGTTTATTATTGGAACAGGCGAAATTACTTTCCCTGTCACTTTGCTAAATACTGGAGATAAATTCTTGTAAAACTATTTTCTCTCTTGTCTATTAGGTACATACATATACATATACAACATTTTCCAATAAGCTTTTTATTAACAAGTTATATTTATTCATTTGGATTTGATTTGGAATTTAATTTGATAATTTTTTTAAGGCTTTCGCCAAAGGAGCAAATTACAAAGTACCTATTTTACACGTCATTGGTAGTGAATACATGAGTCATCTTTGGCCATGCCATGTGTCCACATTTTGGCGAAACTTCCATACTTCATTAAGTAAATTCAAGGACTAGATTAAAATAGATCAGTAGGAAGGAAGTCGGAAAGTATTATAATTTTGTTGTAAAAGTGGTCGCAACATCTTCTCTCCTTTTACCCGAACCTAGTTGCAAGCTCAGCGAAAATGAAACTTGAGCGAGAAAAACATTCGTTGAGCTGAAGACAAACGAGTGTCAAAAATGTTCATTTAGCATGCGTTACATATTATTACTTTCCGTGTCCCATTTCATTTGAAGTGCTACCCAACCATCCTCTAGAATGAGAATGGATATTTCACATATATTTTTTAGAGGAGCTTATCACAAAAATAAAAATCAGGACTTCTTTTTAATAAAAATACTTTAACATTTCCGTTTCTCGGTACGGTCTATTCTTTTCAGAATTTAAAATATATGGTGAACGAAAATCTACTTCGTATGAGCAAAATTCAAGAAAGGATAGGAGCGTTTAAAGATAATCTCCAACCCACTCTATACAATATCACCCTTTCTCATGTCCCATCATCATCACCTTTCGCTGGCTTGATGAACAGCATTCTCAATCTCAGAGGAACGTCGTCTCACAGGAAAACTGCTTGCTAACTCCTCGTCTTACTCATCATCAAATCTTCTCTGTCTTGAATGTTATTTATCTTTGTCGTCCTTTTTTTTCTTCCTATGAGTGAGTGTAAAAAAGAGCTACCTGTCTTTATTCATTCCTAAGAGATGCATTTTGATGACATATGTAGCCAACATTCTTAAGGGTACAAATTTGTGCCGCTATCTTTCCTCACTAATGTATCTTTCTTGGAGGTTTTGAGTTTTTTGTTCTTCCTCTCTGTATCAGATTGCTTCTTGACGATGAGATACTGTACCGTTGAATGTCATTTTCATTCAGATATAGATATACACATTTCTGTAGCGGTTGACTAGTTCCCTAAGTACGAAATTACGATGTGGGATATTAAATACTTGGTATGTATGTACCTAAAGTAGAAATCCATCATTGGCCACGAAACGCCTTATATATTCAAGAGTCACACAACCAGAAAGATAAAAGCTTCGATTTCACTTTGTCAGTTTCGAAACTTCCCTTGTAGAAATGTACTTTCTTGCTCGTCATCATAATCATCTGTAAGCGAAGAGTCGTATGAAACCTGCAACTTCGAAGGAAACGATGAGAACTTGCTTGTCATCGTGATCATCATCATCAACACTGTTTTACTTTAAAGTTTCAATAAGTTGGGAAAGCAATATTGTCGAAGAATTACACTCTACGTTTTTCACGTTGGATAAGTACGTAGTAACTGAGTCGTTCACTTTCAAAAAGTGCATTTGGCAATAGTCGAGTTGACATTTTAGCGAAAATGCCAAGCAACTTTAGAAATCATACAATAAAGAGTATCACATGATTTTTCTTTCTCTAAAATCTCGTTTTTAAAACTTTGAAACTTGTGTACAGTCAACAGTTATCAATGCAGTTTGATTTTTTATGCAATGTGCAAATAATTTATTTGTATGCACATAAACCGAAAACATTAAATTTAAATATTATACTACAAATACAAAGCGAGGCAAAATATAATTCACATACCTACGGAAGAAAACCCCTTGTTCTTACATAGAGCGGAAATGAACCAACTCCACCATCAAGAAGAAATCCCCTTTTGCTGCGTTCATAAAAAAGATAATGAAAATTGTGAAGAAGGGAAAGGATTAAGTATGTGATGACTGGATTCTCTTGTACATCACTAAACCGAAAAATGTCTTTTGACTTGGTGACAGCCAGCGTTGCATAAAAAGCAGCAAGTACGATAATAATACGAATTGACTGTGTACTTTGAAAAAGCTTATCTATTTCTATCCCTTTAGCGTGAAAAGGGTAATATACAGCACAGCATCAAACCTAAGGATCATAGATATACTACAATACCTGATTGGGGTATAGGTATACCATCATGCGTTTTAAATATGAATCCCATCTTGCTAAATTTTATCTGTAAATTTCGGGTGAGCTCGCGCACACGCATGCACGCGCAACTCTATAATTCGTTTGTGTTAGCAAGTCTAACAATCAAATTATTATCCGATTACTAAAATTACATTTTCACCATACAACCACTTAATCTTTCCCGCTGCGAAAATGAGAGAACGTATATCATGAAATAGAAGTAATACCGTATCACGACTTCCTCTTACAGAAGAACAAAGGAATGCAAATTAAGGCATTCAATTCCATTACAGGACCTTCTCCCCACCATTCAGCAGTGTGTGGCAAAGCTAATTTAGTTTTGAAAATGGCGTTCCACAATGACATATCTACGCATTTCACCAGGATCTCTGTGTACAGCTCTCATTGATGAAGAATTATTAAAGCCACCATTGTTTTCCAGCACACTTCCGCCGACGTCTTATTTTTTCATTACTTCCACCGTCGGAAACAAAAGAGGGTGCAAACACTTTCTTGTAAAGTACTTAACGCATGTAAATCATTCTGCAAGACTACAAAAAACACACGTCTTTTACTTTTTATCCCTGCCAAGTATAACCTTTTCACTAGTTCATTTACAAAGTTTAATATTCCATCCTTCCGGCGTTTGTACGAACCGTAAAAGGACTTTGTGCGAGGGAATGTAAAACAACGACAAATGAGTACATTTAAAAGGCATTAATGTCATCAGGCTCTTTTTCAGTGTTGGTTTGAAGCGAAGCGAAAAATTTATGATTCCAACCTTTTCCTTAAACATGATGTTACTCCAATTTTTGTTACAAAACAGTGCCCAAACACAGACCAAAGGTCAGCATTCTTGTAAAGCACGGTAGCATCTAAAAATGTAAATATGAGTCTTTAGGGAGGAGAGTAAAAAAGAAGCTCGGGTTTCAATGAACCTCGCCTTTAGTTTGTGCGTCCAAGGGAGAATCGAAAACAATGAGTTTCTTAAGCCACACAAAATATGAACGGAAAACTGCTCAGCTTTTCCTTTCATTCATAACAGAGAGTTTTTCAGGCTGAATAAACTGCTGAACATTGTGCGTATTGTACACTCTGAAGTCGATAAAGTTGCAGGATCACAGACCTACAACTGTGAGTCAGCAAGCTGTCAAATGTTAAGGAAAAGGACTGAATACGAGGCGAGAAAATCTCACTGAGGAAATTGAGTTGACTCAAGAAGGGTACTTAAAAGTGAGCATTTATACCTCTCTGAAAAATCACCATCATCATGATCACTGCCTGAGAGGAAGTCGCCAGAGTGTCTAGCAAAATCTACAAAATGGTTTTGTCGAGTGTCAGCTTAAGCTCTCAATGAGAGAATTCTCCTATTCTCTAAAATACACCCATTCTCTTCAAAAAAATTCAATTCACAGCAGTTCGCCACTTGTATCCTCGTAAGATATAATGAGCTTACGTGGTATCCCCATCCCTGTACATGTGGCCATGTGGGGGTTTCATAAAATCGACACTTGAAGGACCGTCTACACTACGTGATTATAATGATTTTATGAAATAATAAAATGCGTGAATGGATCTGCTAAAGTCGCTTGCTCATTTTACTAGTGTGTACTTGCTTTTACGAGAGATGTGTGGAGTTGCCTACCTTTTAATCTGTATTCCGTCCCTCATTTCCTCAAGACATGCCACTTGAGTGGGATTGCAAGTGTGCAAGTCATTTCGTTAAGTAAACATATTTGAAGTATAAATGAAACCAAACTAGGCAATTGAGCGAGGAAAGGACGGACTGTTGAAATCTTTTATTAGTTGTCATGAATGAACATTGTACGCATATACCAGCGTATCCCATCTTCCCACCATATATACAAGACACTCTTAAACAAGTGCACACATTCCCTGTTTAAAATGCATTTCTAATGATTACCTCCGTTTCGCTCTGCAGCCGGATCTTTCCCTTTCAAGGAATCGTTTTACTTCCTACGAGAGCAGGAGAAGCCTAATGTAAAACCCCATGAATGAGCCGCTGTCATCTTATTCTCTTTCTAGATCTAGACGGAGGAAGGAAATAATCTCTAATTGAGATTCAAGTGCCAGTGGTCCATGTATGATAACACTGTAAAGAAGACCAAAAAATCCTGTGGATTCCAATGCAAGAAAAACAGTGACATGCAATACTACACACTTGAAAGACTTCCTCTTCAATTCATAAACTGGGTATTTTTTCTATTCTCCGAGAAAGGCTTACTATTTCCCCCTGATATCGTAACTCGTATGGTAATGGGAAGTTTTGGCAAAATAAATTAGTTCGGTTTCTTTGAAAAATATTCCGGAAATAGCGACAAGCCATCTTTTAATCCTAGGCTGGTGGCTTTTTAATCCCTTGTTCCGCTCCAGCCCTGTTGCGGTATTTTGTCGAAGGAAAAGTGATGTCATACTAGGGTTAATCCTAAAATCCCTCTCGTATTATTTTTCACAAAATTTTTGTGGTACGAGACAGACTGGTGAGTTTTTTCAGTGTTCGTTTGTACAAGGAATTTCACTGATTTCAGGAAAAGTCCTCCTCCTCGTTAGCGCTTCATATTCGGATACACAAGATTTTTACCATATTATTTTTTTGGTGTACTGTACAATATATTCTCAATATACATTAACTTAAGTTCCCTATTTAAACTGACAACTTGACCATGAACTAATAACCAAAACAGATTGTATAATCTCCAAGTAAAGTGACGTGGGTAAACATGAATGTGTACTACATGAACAGGTACGTTAGAAGGATGTAAAGTTAACACATCAGATTAAGTTGGATGGACAGATGTATGCAAGACAAAAAAATAAGCATAATTTGAGAAAATCCAGTAGCAGTTACGTTGTATTGTCAAGAAAAATGGGATGTTACATACGCGTCATACCTTTGTCTTCTAACAATGAGCTGGTTTCAAAACTTGATGCCTCCTATTCTGTGAAAAGTAGAAGGTTTATGATGATATGTCTGGTTAAATGTGCCAGACAGCCTGGCTCCATCATCACTTGCTTGGTTGAAATTTTTTGATAACCTACGTGCGTTTCTCACGTTGATCATTCACATATGCATGAGCTCCCTTTACTTACTGCATCACTTAACCATGACCATATTATATTTACTAGATGATTATTACAATGAATAGAAATAAGAAAAGTGGACAGGTTGTGAATTACCTGAGTGAAAAGAAAATGTTCTTTTGAAGTAAGAAAAGTAGTTTTTACATCGACATCAGGTGCAACAAAATCAATGCTTATGACTGTATGGATGTGATGACTGGTGACCACATAAATTTGAAGTACCTAAAAGGATTAGGAATAGCAAACAAGTGGAATTTTGTTGGCTCCACAGTGTCTGCAGTCGACAGAAAAAGGATTATAAATGTATATATTCTCCTTTTTGTTGGCATTCGTTTTAAGGAAAGTCTGCAGCCGTATTCGTGTCAAGTTGAATATATTCTACTACGTTTATGTATTCTATGGAACTCATTGTCAGTAAATCCCGATCTAGTTGCAGATCACCAAGTACGAAAATCAATTGAAATTAAATCGAAATCGAAAATCATTCCCCATCACGCTCAATACTGATGAATTGAATACTGATGGAATTTTATATTTGTTGTAAATATGTGCACGTTTTAATCCTCGTTTAATGTCAATATTGGAAACATTTCGAGATCATTTAGGCCATATCTCTGCAACTGGGTTAGTATTATTATGTCTAATACCCAACAGAGCTGTGGGTGATGTTTTTAGTAATAAGAAAAAATCCTAATTTCAATGCAATAACACAGAAGGACTATACAATCTTGTTTGTTAAACAAACTACATTGATAAAAGAGCTCTAATCATGGATAGCTTAACAAACAACAATTCATCGGGATATCGCTGAATCCGAAACTGGAATAAACAATAAACAAGTTGTAAATGTTGGAAAAACGATGCTGCATGCATTTTTGTTTGGAAATATATTAAACAATTTGTTGACTACAGAATCATTAAAACTATTTGAAGATTTAGAAACTCTTTTGTAAATATTGCGGTTCAAAAATATGTTGCTTCTGTACTACATTTTGATTATATACGTGGACTTGGCATTTACCAAAGGCATCTTGTATCCCCAAGAATCTGAAACAAGAGAGAGAAAAAGTTTAAATGGTATTTTGAATTTCCGACTTGCGCCCATAAATGACTCTGAGCTTGGTTTTCGGCAGGAGTGGTCCAAGTCATCTTTAGCTTTTTAGTGAGCAAAAAATGTTTGCATATTTTAATTGCTTTAGTTGGTGTTAAATGCTTTGAAAATTGCGTTGATTGGCTTCGCAAATCTTGACTTTCCAGACTTGTGAAGTTATTCCAATGCCTGTTCCATCCAGTTACAACGATGTCACTCAAAGCAGAGAAGTTCGCGATCATTAGGGATGGGTTTGGTACGACAGAGAATTTTGGGTTCCCAATTCATAGACTTCTGCTGACCAACGAGTCACAGATTTGGTAGTGTGCACTATCATACTATAGTGGTATATATGTTGGCGATCTTTTTTAAAAAAGGTGAAATATTATAGAAAGCATTCAAATTTAAATATTATTGAATATTTAGTGGATAAATGGCGTACACGTAGTGGAGCATGCAGGTGGGCACCTTCGTTTCATGGCTGAACTAAATCGTACTTTACTATCAACTCAAACTACTAACCGCATAACAGTAGCGATTAATAATACAATAACGCAAGATACAGTTCCTCAAGGGTCAACAGTTTTTCAAACAGCCTCCAGGTACTGCGTATTTATTTTATATTTTATAGCAGTATATTATTTAAAATCCCAACTATCTTTCAGTTTCCCAAATGTATTTTATTAAATATCCACCTGGATATTTTACGCTAAATTACCCGTTCGATTTCTTCAATTATGCTGGAATCCATAGACCAGTATTCCTTTGCACAACTCCAACAAGCTATGTAAATGATATTACAGTAAAAACTAATCTCCAGGGGACATCCAGTATTCAAATCAGGGATTTATAGCGTCGATTCATTTGAGTCATTGAATAATTAGCTTAGAATCACTAACTTTCTCTTTACTTCGATCTAGGAGTCGTCGAATATAGGGTGATGGTCGAAGAACAGAACCAACTCACCGTGAGAGTTCGGCTAGAAGACAAATCTGAAAATACTGTAGCTTCGAATGAGGGAACCAGTGGAAATTTACTTGTACCAAATCCAAAGTTATGGTGGCCTTTTACAATGGTTTCAAATGATAACGAAGCTGGATACTTGTATACTTTAGTTGTACGTACAAATATTAAATCTGACAAACACTTACATTACATACACTTATTTTTAGTAATTAATTTGTTTTAATTTTGGCTTTCTTTGTAAGGTATCCTTGCAAAACAATCAAAACGAGGATTTGGACGTGTACCGGCTCAAAGTTGGAATACGCACAATTGAATGGAATGAAACTTCTTTTTTAATTAATGGAAAGCCATTTTACTTTCGGGGATTCGGGAGACATGAGGATTATAACGCATGGTGTCAGTAATTCTGCCACTCTGCAATTCATTTGTTATCTTATAAAAATGGAGTATTTTGGCCTGTAATAGGTTCGCGGTCGTGGGACAGACGATGTCATGATTGTGAAAGATCACAACTTGATAAAATGGAGCGGTGCAAATTCATATAGAACATCCCACTATCCATATTCCGAGGAAATATTAGACTTAACAGATGAACTAGGAATTGTAGTTATCGATGAAGTTGGAGCTGTCTCTCTGGAGTAACTTATTCAAGTAGCTAGAACTCGTCTAGTAACAATAGTCCTTCATAAATTTTGCTTTCTCAATGAAAATGTCTTATAGTGGATTTGGGTCTGCATTGTTGGAAAATCATAAACAACAAATGACGGAACTTATACAAAGGGATAAAAACCGTGCAAGCGTGGTTATGTGGGCTGTAGCAAATGAACCACAATCTCTACAAGTCCGGTGCAGGACCGTACTTCAGGTGAATACAATTCATCCAGGAGTTAACTCATGAGCTTACAATGATATTCTTACTTTGAAATTTGCAGTAGAATGTTTACAGGTATTTTTCGCACTTGCGAACCGAGAAATTTTTAATTTGACAAAATCCTTGGATTCTACTCGACCGACAACTATAGTAATAATTATGACCAGTAGTTACGACATTGACTTAGCCGTAAGAAGCTCATGTTATGTCCTACATTAAAAAGTTGGTTGTGAAAACGGTAAGCTCAAGTGTTTTATATTACATTTTCAGGCGAAATACGCAGACATACTATAATCTCCTTGAATAGATATTACGCTTGGTATAATGACACTGGGCATACAGAAACTATTGAAGCGTCAATTGAATTGGAGGTTCACGATTGGATTACTAAATACAAGCGACCTTTGATGGTTACTGAATATGGTGCGGATATATTAGCTGGGCTACATATGGTACGCAACTCAAAATAATAATTAATATTTGATAAAAACATTTTACTACTAAACTATTCTCACAATAAATTTAGAATCCGGAATTCGTGTTTACTGAGGAATATCAACAAGAAGTAATGCGTGAACATTTTAAAGCCTTTGATAAACTAAGGGCGAACACAAGTTTCATTGGGGAAATGATATGGAGCTTTGCAGACTTCATGATGACTCAAGGTAAGCCGAATATAAAGCATTAGGTCAACATCGACTTGAAACTGGCAAATCGGCAAATGACGAGGTAAATGTATGCATTCTTACTGTTCCTAGGAATAATTCGGGTGGTAGGAAATCGTGAAAGGGATTTTCACTCGGGATAGGCAACCAAAAGTCGCCGCACATTTACTTCGACGTAGATACCACAAGCTCTTAGCACAAGAATACGATAATTTTCCCATTCCTTCTGATGCTCATGCTGACCCCATTTACAGCAAACCGCGATCCTACGATGAATTATAAACCAAGTCTTTGATTTTGACGTACTTTTGTTTTTGCACATATGCAATAATATAATACTTTTCGAATGTTCATCATTAGTCATTGGATTAGTAATTGGTCATATCTTTCATTTCATGGCATGCTTTGAACCGTTAAGTGTCCACAAGTTTATTATTGCAGACAACCAAACGAAGGATTGCGTGTTAGTATTCTTACGAGTGCGCTGCCCTCTTTGAAACCCTGTCATAAGTAACATCCTCCTCAAATATATTTTTAAGAACTGTGAAAAGTTTGGATACAGATGGAGATAGAATTGTGGTTGAATGTGTCACGGTGAGCATTCAGCAAAAACTATCTTCAATTCGAGCCAATACTCTAAGCGATTTTTTTGCATTTGAAAGAACGCATAACTTGCGTGTTTCATGCAATTGCTCATTAAGAACTACGGGTTTTAATGTTCGGAAAGAACGTTATTTGTGAAATGAAGTTATTTCCGAAATCAATGTCTTTTCTTAAGAATAGATACATGAAGTAGTGTTCAAATACTAAGGCCAATTCAGCAATATAAACTGCTACACAGATTTCAACAAGCGATGCATAAAGATGATACACTTTCGCACAGGTTCTTCAACATCTTGACATGACTATATATGCTTGCACAAAGTTTGCTTCTAAAAACGCATCCTTCATATACATACCTATATGCAGTGAAAATCACATTTTACATTTCGGTGTACTTATAAACCCCAGCCTACTAACCTAGTGCACAGAATGAATCTTACATAAAAAACCGGATATTTTCAGCCCGTGTGAAATAAGGAAAGTGTGCAAAAATCCTGAAAAACATTCTTGGCTTGTTGTAATTTGTGATGTGAAAAGAAAGGAAGTTGCCTTACATTTTCTCGTTTCTGTTACACCATCATGCCAGAAGCTTGTCATATTACTTGAAAATATTTCAAGCTGGTTTGCCAGTTTCCAATAGGATTTACAAATAACACGACCTCGTGCAATAAGCTCGTACAATCAAAAAGAAAAAAAGCAGAAAGGCAAATACTTTTCCATTGTAGTAGGATTTTGTGTATGATAAGTTTGTTTCAATTTCATGCTTAAATCGTTGATTTCCTGATTAGTGGTTTTGTTGACAGGCTAATTAATTATAATGGCATCTCGCTCAACTGAATATTTCGGAATAACCGAGGAAGAGTTTTTTAAGAATTTAAAGAAGTGGAAACGCCCAACTGCTGACTTTGAAACACTTGTCGTTTCCGAAACATGTGACCCAGGCACATTTTGTAAAAACTGTTTAGTTGTGCCAATCGTTACTTCATCAGTATTTGTTTTACAAGGACCTGCCACAGAAGCTGCAACCTCAGTAAGAACGTAATGCTATATTTTTCTTACGATTTTCATGAAAGCGCATGGCATGAACCATGAACTCTTTTTTTATGAAAAAAAAACACATTTCTGCTACCGCAAACATTTTTGTTTCTGAAACGAAAAAATTTGCTCGGAACAGCAAACAGCTTAATGGTTTTGTTTCTAGTAGCCGAGTTGACCTCTGACCTAAATAAAATGAATGCTGGCCTTTCCTAGGGCTTCCATTACAGTCGCTGCGGCAATCCAACAAGAAACGCATTTGAACAATGTATGGCACAGCTAGATGGAGCAAAATATGGTAACTGCAATTTTACAATCATTTCAATTTCATGCTTCAAGCTATTAAGCTATGCAGACATCATTTAATATGCCTACTTAATTATTATTAGCGTTGGCTTTCTCCGCTGGTGTAGCCGGAGTAGCAGCAATAGCTCAAACAATGAAACAAGATGATCATGTTATATACGTCCAATGCTCCAACGGAGACTCAGACTGGCTCTTTAGGAATAAATGGAAGGACTTTGGAATTCAAGTGCAGTTCATTTACAACAGTGCATGTGAGAGCATTTTGCAAGTTATCAGAGCCAACACCAAGGTACAGCACAAGCACATACATTACCTTGAAACAGCTGCTCATCTAAAAAAGCTTTTCTTCTTTCTTTTTCTCTCGCATAACGAGTTCCATCATCACCGTTACATCACACCACACATTTTAAGTGCCAAGTTGTAGTCGCGGACCTTCTAACTCTGTAAATATCACAACATCCATATAGATATGTACAGTTTTCACTTCACATCACAACCACAACGTAAACATCGTAGTATTCTGCTCAGTTCTCTTGAACGAACATGTGAACTCAGCCAATTTCAATCATTTTTATGACTCATTGCAATACAACTAGCTGCTACTACGAGCGTGGAAACAATTTTTTGTCTGTATTTCCTGGCACGTATTTTCCGATCTTACCACACCACAATATCACATGAGATGTGCTCATTTGTAGGTATAAATTAGCGATGCACGGAGTACGGACAGAAACTTTTTGTGTGGGAATTCGATATGATGGGATTAAGATATTCCTAACCAGTCAGTCACCCACGCTCGGATGTGCCATCAGATCAGAGCTAACTTTAGGATTTAGCATTGAAGCCATTTTAGCTTAGAATTAGAATTTAGAACGTAGTATTGTATCAATATCTCGTTATCTCTGTGACTTGATGCATAACACTCTTTTAAATTATGGAAATTGATATATTTGGGTTAAATCGTTAACCCGTCTTCATATTCTAGATGGTATGGTTAGAGTCGCCGGGAAATCCTATATTAAACATTGTGGACATCGGCGGGATTGCAGACGCCGTTCATGCCGTTCGCAGGGATATAATTATAGCTGTAGACAACACGTTTTTGACACCAGTAATGCAGAGACCTTTGGAACTGGGTGCTGACGTTGTTGTTTATTCTTGTACTAAGTATTTATGTGGTAATGCTATCAAATCCATTTTCTGCATGCACGTATAATGCGTTCTCATTTTCACTATGAATAAAAATGTCCGAATGGAAATGAAAATTCGAGTCGTGGTTCATTTTCAGGCCATGCAGACGTGACGATGGGGGCAGTAACGACAAATTCTGAGGATTTGTATAAGAAAATGCAGGAAAATCAAATATGTAATCATTTTCGCATGAATTTTTTATTGAATTTATGATTGTATAAGTGACGTATATTTATATTTGAGTTCCGTATATTTTTTCTACTTAGGTATGGGTGGAATTCCCTCCCCATTTGATTGCTATTTAATGATCAGAAGTTTAAAAACTCTTCCAATGAGAATGCACAAGCATTTCACAAATGCAATGAAAATTGCTCACTTTCTAGAAACTCATCCCTGTGTTCAAAGTGCTCGTCATCCGGGTAAGTCGACAAAATCGCAGTTGATCATGTCACATTTACATCTAGACTCACGTGTACATTAAAATGTCACTTGATTCATATGTGAATGTCAGGTTTGAAATCCCATCCGCAACATGAGTTAGCCTTAAAACAGCAATTCGGTCATTCTGGAATGGTTGGCTTTTTCATCAAAGGAGGATTACAAGAGTCGGCTGCTTTCCTTGACTCACTCCAAGTTTTCCGAAAGGCACCATCTCTAGGATCGGATGTGAGCATCGCAAGCATTCCGTAAGTTGCACTAGCAGTGCCAAGTTCACGATGAAAAATAGTAGGTGGTTCTTATCTCCAAACTTTGGCTTAACGTCAAATATTACTACAGAGCCAAGGCAAGTCATTCTTGGTTACCGGAGGAAGAAAGGCTACGACTTGGAATTACAGAAGATTACATTAGACTTTCTGTAGGATTGGAAAGTGCGAGAGCTTTAATTCAGGATTTGGACCAAGCTTTGAGAAGAGCGGTTCCAATATGGATTTAATATATCTTTCACTAAATTAACAAAATCCTTACCACTATTTAGAATAAAATTGTATGCGAGAGCAATCAGTTGTACAACGTTGCCAGACAGTCTTTAATTATGTTGTTGCGCAAAATGTTCAACTGCTAAATTCCTGTGTATTGCATATTGTTAGATATATCTAATTTTTAAATGTATGAAATGTGTACCTGAAGAGAGCACATGAGAATCAAAAGTAATTCTTGTTGAATAAAAATAATATTACTTTTAGAGTGAAGAAATATTAATTAGTTGATAGTAAGAGCTGAATATTATCGTATAATGTGTTTACAGGAGGAAAGGCAAGCGTCATTAAGAAGTTCTATTAATAAATATTATCGATTAGTAATTTATTATTATTCCATACATTCTGATTTATTTTAAGTATACAATATGACATTTACATAATAATAATATGGAGTATTTAAAAAATTTGAATAGTTGTGGCTAATCGAATTTCTTATCGTTAGTTAGCATGATCGTCATACTATGATCTATCTAGGATCAACATTCAATATGGCCATCTCGGTTTTTATGGTATCCTCTCCTTCCGATGAACTATCGCCACTATCTAGTTGACAACCGTCTTTTACGTCACTGATATTCTTTGTAGTGAGGTTTTGTTCTGATATCTTAATTTTTCCCATGCAGTCACAAACAATCAGTTCGTCCGGGTCTACTTTAAATCTACATGGATCATTATCATCTGTGTCCTCATTATGATGCGCAGGTTCAGGTGCAATTAAATTAGACGCGCCACGTAAAATTCCCAGAAGAGATGTCTTTCTACAAATCCTAGAACTAGAACTTTGATCTGGGTACGGGTCACTTTCTCCTTTTGCTAGTCTAGAAATCACTACTGCTTCAACGTGGTTTCGAAATTGTATTCTCTTGATTTCTAACATCCGATACATCTTATCCCACTGCAAACCAGAGGTTCTATGACAGATATTGCACGTTTCAGGTAATGTAAGCAACTCCTTCGGGAACATCTGAAATTAGATTGTGATTAATATATATATATATATATATATCAATCGCGTTTCATGAGCAGTAAATAAGCTAACTATCATTCGAGGAAATCCACCAGCTTGAGATAAAAAACCATAAACCATGTCAGGGTAGTAGCCTGGGCTGTTCCATCGCTTCTAAATATTGCAGGAAAGCATTCAGGCAAAAATAATAGGAATTGAAGTAAAATTGTTTTTGACATCTGAATGCATACCGTAAGAAATCCTCCCATCCCACTTAAGCGTTTTTGTATCAATTAAAGTCGTACATTAGCCACGAGTTTCAACGAAATTTTGAACACTTCTATCAATTCATAGAATTTTTAATTCAAAGACACTTGAAAACAATAAATTTTAACAAAAAATATTTATTCTAAATATATAAAAATATATAAAATAGATAGAAAATTTCGTCCATAGGAACTGTGGGACTGGAAGGAACGCAGTTCCTTGGACGCTGCTGATGGCATTTCCACGTTGAATTGCTATACTAATGCAAGGGTATAAATATAATATTCTAAAATAAACAATTAAGGATAATAGAAAGAAGTTTCGCAGAAAATATTCTTTAAAAATGTGGAAGAATGATATATTACACGCTATATGTGAAATTTTAACAGTTAGGACCTTATGCAGGGCCTGCAGGACATTTAAGATTTGGGCATTAGCAATGCAGTTTGATCTTGTTGTCCTTCAAAAATGCTGAAGAATGATATATTACACGCCATATATGAGCTTTTGAAACTCGGGACCTTACTCAGGACCTGAAGGACCCTCCCGATGTTCCGATATAGCTCGTGAGCAATAGTGAAGAAGCTTATCTCGTTAGGCATCGATAGCAAAAAACAGAATTCGAAAAAATGAAACCGTTTAACCTGGAGAGATCGCGGAAAATGCGCACTTTAAAATATACGGCAGGGTATATTTAAAATAGGGTCCGATATGGCTCATGAGCAATAGTTAAGAAGTCCAGCTCTTTAGATATCGATATGAGAAAACAGAATTTCGCGCTCAGGAGAGGTGGCAAAATATGGACAATTTAAAATGTTCGGCAGGCGGCCGGTGGCCCAACAGACATACACACTAAAACTAATAAGATTCTTCGAATATATCTTCGATATATCCTGCGAAACTTAATAATACTAATGCGTTGGGTTAGATATGATTCGGCTTTAGGGTCTCTAGCTTAGAATATGGAACACATAGAAGGAGCGAAGTAAGACTTGAATTGGATTGAATAAAAAATGAAAACATAATGAGGCTTATGACGAGTTATGACTTATGAACTGTGATGAATTTAATTATGACAATCGAATCCGTGTTCTTAATTACCTTAAAAGACCTTAAAAACCTTTACGGGATGCGTTGTGATGCCGTACTAACAATGCAAGTAATTTAGTAAGTTGTGGCTGAATGTTAAATATTATTTTGTAATCCTCTGAGCTGAGTAGTGCGCAATGTGCAAGTCACAATTCAGTTTTGTAAGGACATCATTCAATAATTTAGAATAATTAATTATCTCTAAGTATAATTTCCATTAATGTGTTTAATTTCAATGCGATTTATTTCCAATCCATTTAAAAGCAAATTATTACATCTGCATTACATTGTGAACTATTACTTCCACAATGAACTTTTTCATCTCCAATATTTAAACACTTTGGCCTGGCACAAAACTCATCTTTGAAATCTACTTGCTCATAATTTCCCGATGCTTCCAAGACTTCCCATTTTTTCAGTGCTGTGTCCTCTTTTACATTAGGAAGAAAGTAGTCATTGTAGTCCTGATAATCACTTGTGTGAATAGTTTTATCATAGTCGTCAAGAAAGGAAAAAATTTCCTCCTCAAATACCGGTGGTAAGCTATCTCCTGCAGATGAAGATGCAAACGGTAATGTACCCAACTTAGGCATGGATGCCGACGCCGACAGCTTGCTTTCATAAAGAGCAGAATCAACTGTTTTAGGAAGAGGAAGGCTTGAAACGGAGTCATTTCCTCCACAAAATAATTCGTAATATCCTCCCAAGTCACTATTTTGTCTGGAAACTTTGCGGCGCGAAATAGTTGCATATGGAGATGTACTACCACCACCATTTCCAGTTGATCCAAACGTTATGGAAGTGGTTGAGGGCAAAGATGATGCAAAGAATGTGTGTAATTTTTTACACCAATCCTGTTCCTCGACTTTATTTACTAAAAACAAATTAACAAAAATTATTTAGACAAGTTTAAATTCGTTAACATGACTAACCGGCCGGCGGCGGCTGTCGTTTGCTAATTTACTTCACATTTCTTCTGATTACCCAAACTTACAGATTTTCTCCGCGGCAGACTTAATTGTGCAAGTAGTTAACACTTGCTGGGAATCTTCAGTTGATTTCGTGGGCAGCCAGGTGTCTTCTGTTGGTGCTTTACATTCGCTTTCTTTCTTACTTTTATAATTAGCCATTTTCTGGAATTTTTAAACTCCAAATTTATACATTTCTACTATGCCGTTTGTAGCCTGAGGTGAATGCAGTATAATAAGCTGTGAAATCTCAAATCTGTAGGTCGACAATGGATGCGTCGTTTCTCGTTTCACGAATGGATATTGAAATACTTACCGCGCAAGCACAGCATAAACCCATAGTGTTATTAGTATATGCTACTCAATTCGACGCAAACCAAAGGCTATTGAAAAGGCATAATTAGCATTAACGTCATTATTGTCATCCCAATTTTCGACAGCAGTCAGTTGGTCAGGTTGAAGATAATACCACGACGTCTATTTATAACATGAAAGATGAAAGTAAGGGCTGTTGACTGTTGAGTAAACTCAAGTCGATTAATCCCGTATCTTAAATCTGATTTTTATCTTTAATCATAAAATTGGTTTTGTTGTGCGTTTTGCGCATTTTAATACCATGACTAATGTTCGCCATTTCATAATTTCCTAAGAAATATTGTATTTTGTCCATCGTCATATTACACTTATGTATGTATGTGTCATGTCATTGTCAGAGAAAGCTGTTTGGTTGGCAGACGTACGCACACACTTTTCATTTCATTAAACGAATAAATATAGCTAAAGATACAAAAATTAAAACGAAACATGCCACGTTGTCCATTGCGTGAGTGTGCACGTCGTAACGTAATATACGGTTGACTGTACACTGCTAATAATAAAGTTAGTAGGTGTTTTTAAGAGTGAAAAACTTCCGTGAAAACAGTCATTTCCTTCATTTTCATCCTACGTAGATTCTTCGGAAAAAATAGTCTTCTCACAATTCTGTACTACACTCGATTTGACTTGTTTACCTTTTTCTAAGGGCTGCCATCGTTCATCATTATTAATAGTCATAACCAATAAAAAATACCAGGTTCCGGTCCACTGTCTTCAGATCAGTATATACCTATGCAAGCTTTTTCAGCATTTTTCCGAGAAGTAAAGGTTCACAACTATATCCATATTATAAAGGAATACATCCTATCAAAGCAAGTGTCTTACTCATCCAAACGTGTACAGAGTATTTTCTCACTTTTATGCTTTCTATCCTGCCTGGTTAGACAGTAGAGTTGCTCCTGTCTGCTCTCAACTCATCACAAGCATTATCGATAATAAAAAATGATTGGGCTCGGCTGGTGTCTTTCACCCCTCTTGTTCTGGATATTGTTCATGACAGAAAAACACATAAAAATCCGTGAGTCTTCACCAGAAAATTATCCAGAGACCTGATACGATAGGTAACAGTTTTGTAGTAAAAGAAATAGGAATGTCTTACAGAATACTTCACCTCGACTTACAGCATTTTTCGCTTCAAATTTCTTCCCTTGGAAAATTTTTGACGTTTTGAAACAAGACAACTTCAAGAAAGTCAATCATCGGTTGGGAATTTCATTAAAAAACTGTTTCAGGGATAGCGGGCATAATAAATTCTCTTTGTTGGCCTAGAGTGAATGGCTCATGAAGAAACTCACTTTTCTTTCAAGACGAGAAGCATGAATTGATGTTGGACTTTTTGGCTGCAGATGAATCATTATTTCACTTCACCCTTGCCATGCGTTCTTCAAGTTCTTCTCGTTAGACAATATACTGGTCGAGTCTTTTGGTAGCTATTACAAACCACGTAGCATAAAAGATGGAGGCTTGCATTTACTTCAAAGACTGAGTTAATATATGCGCGTTCATTTTATTTTTGGAAGCTCGTATTCGCCATGCCGCACTTTCCTTTCTCTGCCTGCTCGGAATTTCTCGCCTTCGAATAAAGCATACAACTTATCTTGCTGGGCTGCCTTCATCTGGCCTAATGGTACTAATAACTGTACAAACAGCCTGAGGCTTCTGGTCTCAATCACTTTCTTGGTCGTTATTTCCTCCGGATTTTAATGAATCATATTGATTCATTCATTTCCCATAATTTTCAAACATTTCATGTAGCGGGTCATTCCGTAATTTGACGATCTGCTAAAATCTGATAAGAAGCAGAGTTGCATGCTGCATACGTCGATTGCAGACAGCTTAAATTTATAACGAATCTTTCGGAAAATGAAATACTGACAGTGAGAGAAAAAGTGACAGTGAAAGAAAAACTCATGGAAATTTTCATCCAACGGAGAATTCCCCGAAATGCAGTCTTTTTTCAGTTTTGAATACAGCTGCAACTTTTGATCTGATTATTTCGTGGTAGCTTGTGATCAACTAGTTGATTTTGAAACGTTTGAAACCCTTTAACTTGTGTAAAGTTCTATTTTGTAGTTTTACACAGCTCTATTCATGCCTTCCTACGTTACGTCATTATGACAAAGGATTTTATTATTCTGCCAACCCATTTTATCTCTTCTCTCGCTCTTCAAAGAATTTTTTTACATTGTGGATAAAATGGGGAGAAAGAAAACAGCTGCAAACATTTGGCAATATGATTCTTAATTCCCATCGTGGCTTCAAAAATACATAAACTGGGAACATGATGATCGATTATTATCGTAGAAAATAAATCTTGTATGGCAAGTTGACCTATTAATACGAAAATCAAATTATTCAGTTGCTCACACGAAAGTCGGATTTTCCAGCATGATATTACTTACTTTGACTTGTTACAGACTGGCCATATTTTAACTCATGGATTTGGGGTTTTGTGTTTAAAATATTCTTACGTCAGAACAGAACAGAACTAACGCAGTGCTAACTCCAAACGGATGATGATGCGATTGAAAAATAAAATAAAACAATGGGAAAGCGGTAGAGATTCCAATAGCAATTACATCTTAAGTTGTTTTATCAGGAAAAAAGAGCACATGTGAAGGGCGATGGTGGTGGGGGAAAAGAAAAGTTAGAAAAAGAACGAAAAATAACTTACCAGGTTAAAGAGCCAGAAGCGGTGGACCCTCCACTATTTGCTTATTTATTTTATGAAACACATTCCGGATCTGATATCGCCAACTTTTTAAGATCCTCTCATACATGTAGTCGAAACCCTCACTATTTTCCCATGCAGGATCATCTCATGTCTTGTGCATTCTATGATTCTTATTATCATAATACCTCTTACAACAACTCATGAGCAATGCACTTTCAGACCGTGTGAGTAAAGCGAGCAGTCATCACCAGTTAACTGGAAACTGGAAAGCCTTGCATTAAGAAGTATTTAGTGCTAGCGAATCGCTACGAAATGTATGTAAGATCAAGTGACGCTTACTAGCTAGAAAGATGGTTAGGTTAAACTGAACAAACTTGGGCTAAAGTTAGTGACTTGCCTGATTTTTATGCTTGATGAACAATTACAGCATTGAAATATCATATTTAGCTAAACTCACACCGAAAGTAGGTGTAACTTACAGTAAAAGATATAGAGCACAACTTCAGCTTTTTAAATGCCGCATTGTGCTGCATCAGCATAGTAGAAATTAATTTTTTGTTGTTTCTGTAGCAGTTCATTCTGAAAAACCTCAGTAGTACCGGCTTATCAAAAGCATTTCGGTGGAGATAATCTCGAGTCATTATTTTCTTAAACTTTTGACTACAAAAAGCGGTGGTGGTCTTACAAGAAAAACGTTTACCGTATCACATTTCAAACTGTCAATAAACACTTTTGGCTAAAAAGAGCAACAAGTTTTATATGTACAATGTCATTTTGAATGCTAATTTTTGAGGAAAAATGTTAAATGGTTGGCGATACTTTCTAAGATACTTCATCGCATTGTCGGCATCTTAATAAATAATAACTCTAACCAATCTTATATAGCTTTGTTATATTATATGAACGTAACGTTGAAAATAGTGAAACTGTAATACGTCGCCTTCTCAGTGACTGCCAATTGAACTTCACGAGTCACAATGGTTAATTGTTTCTAATTCATTATATATTCAATTTGAAAACCGACAGAGAAATACGAAGACAAAATGGATCGTAAATCTAAGGCTGGATATGATACAACAGGCTGTAGACACCACCGCCAACCTCACTATGCATTAAGATTTTCTTGAAATCTTTTCGTATCCAAAAGATTTTGTTCCTATTTTGTGAAAAACAAACTTTTTTTGTGCTTGTTTTGCCCACAAAAGTGGCTTCCTTACAAAACTGATCGTACATATCATTACAGTATCAATACATAGGTATCTTTAACATTAATGTACTTACATATATCAAGTTTAAAAAATCAACGCGTGCTAGTGCTGGCAAAAATAAGCGTTCATTAACACATCAACACCTACAACCTATGGACTACCCTTCCAAGAAATGCCATCTAATTTGACTAATAGTGGACATTTAGCATGCCAAACTCTCATATAAAGCACGTTTATGTACGTGATCGCTGATAAAATGAAATCCTTTAAAGTTGAAGAACATGACAGAATTCGTAAGTAAAGCAAGTTGTTCACGAAAAGCTATCTCAAAAATCTTTCTTTAAAAGATCTATACTTTGTAAAGAGGAGAAGAATAATGTGGTAATATGTGTGACTAATATATGTAAAAAGTCAAAGAGCAAGAGAGTAGCGTGTAACTACGAAATGTTATCTTCAGCCAGGCTAGTCAGAGATTCACCCTCATCTTCATCATCATCATCACAACAACAAACGTCTGTTCTTCCTAAAGAACACATCTCACTGACAACACACGGAGCAGCAAGCAGACATCATGTGTGTTGGATGTGCAACAGGGCTACTCTAACGGAGATCATAGCACTCAACTCCAGTCAACTTTCTTTCCTTCGCCTGCACCATTTCATCCCTTGCATTGGAAGAAGCTACAGGATTAAAATGATGGTTTAGATTTCCTAAAATCGCTGTTCAGAGTTAAAAAAGGACATAAAGCAAAAACATATCAACTATGAAGTGAATAATTTGGGAAGGTAGCAAAAAAAATCGGTGTTTTTGAAAGTTCTTGGTGTGCCCCAAAGTGAAATATTGTTCACCCTTATCATCTGAATAAGAATATTATGACAAGCTCAACTAGTTAAAATTGAATCAATGTATTTCTACATAACACTTGAAAGTTTTCTTGGGCTTGTTGCTCTTTTTGTCTGTTACTATGATTCAAAGTGAAAGAAACGGGAGGATAAGTCATTTGCATAATTCATTCCTTCCTTCGACAGGATTCTCTTCTGTATCCAGCCTTTTGACAAGTGTGAACTGTCACAATAGCACGTCTTTGCCATCTATACTATCTATTAACAGCGTAAACAACAGCTCTTCCGGGACAATAACTTTGAACACTGTTGACTGCTTGGAGTCATCACTCACATCTTCCTCATCTACATTAAGAAGTCTAATTCAATCAAATTCAGGTTCGGTTAAATCAAGGAAGAAGTTTGGTAGTGAGTCCAATCCAAATATGACATTGAATGAGAATCCAGTCCTTAGTGCGGCGCTTACCGGAGGAGCAAGTTCAGACAGTTGTGTGAGTGCAAGTGCTAGTTTAAATCCAGCTTCCAGCATGGTTTCGTCAAACAGTCAGAGTTCAGGGAATAGCAATTCCGTTAATACTAGTGGAAGTAATACAAATGCAGTGGGTGGTCGTCGTCAAGAAAAGCCTCCGTATTCATACATTGCCCTGATTGTAATGGCAATTCAAAGTTCTCCGACGAAACGGCTCACTCTCAGTGAAATTTATCAATTTCTCCAACAAAGATTCTCTTTTTTCCGTGGCTCATACCAAGGCTGGAAAAACTCTGTAAGACACAATTTGTCTCTAAATGAATGTTTTATCAAATTACCGAAAGGTCTTGGTAGACCAGGTAAGGGTCATTATTGGACAATTGACCCTGCGTCGGAGTACATGTTTGAAGAAGGGAGCTTCCGTCGGAGACCACGTGGTTTTCGCCGGAAGTGTCAAGCCCTTAAACCTTACAACTACTTCCCGGGAACTGTTACCGGTCATCCAAGTGGAGTTTCAGCAGGCACACCAGGTTTAGATGGTGTATCATTGGGAACACCACCTGGAGTCGGGTTATATCATCATCCTCACCACCATTATCATCCACAGTATGATCCAACCTCTGGTGGGAGTGTCACTTTGAACGGAAACTACCCTTGTGGCTCATCTAATACATCCATTGCATCAGGTGTACTATCCTCTTCGTCCGTCGCAGCATCAAGCTCAGTTGCCCAAGTAGATCATCATCATCATTTCACTTCAACCCCTCCAATCTCTTCAACCTCACCTGACAACTCGACTGCTGCTGCTATTGGAGTAGGAGTGATCCAAAACAACCCTTATGCTTTCGTCAACGCAAGCAACCACACGAGCAGCTCAGCTAATGGCTCAATTGCAATTGACTCCCCTTCCTCAGTTTATTCCATTACGCCGGCTGGTGGATCTGCTTCAGCTGCAGGGATGAGTCTCTTTGATCCATCTTCATACTCTAGCCACTATAGTCCACCGCAATATCCACATTTCCCATCTCCAACTTCTTCAGTAGTTGCCTCAAGCGTAATTGCATCTCACTACTCGACTAACAACATCCTAGATTTTGTACCTATCAGTAGCGCCTCAACAAATTCAGTAGGACATCAACATACAAGCTTTAATGTTCATGGTAGCTCTAACAATAACAACAATAGCAACTGTCTCAATTCGAGTTATGACTGTGGGAATAGCAGTCCGCCAACAATTATAGGTGGAAATGGAATGGGAATTATAAATGGCAATCCTTGGGTCGTAGGCTATTGCAACTCAAGTGGGCTGGGAACGACTGCTCCGGAGCATTCTTCCACTCCATCACCACAATATTACAGCCGTTCCAATGACAGTCCAGTGGAAGAAAAGCACCCGCCTCATCACCATAATCCGATGCACGGAAGCTCCGGATCTTGCATACGGACAAGTGGAACTGGAGTGCATTTTAGCAGTGATCCACTTTTAATGGGATCAGCATCAGCAGGTGCAAACAGCAATGGAGTGATCTCACATGAAAATCCCCCATCGAACAATTAAAAGTAAGCTCTCATTGTCAGTTATCATTCCCTCGTAACCTGTAACAAACGTTTTAGAAAACGCATAATGTACTGTGCATTACTCCTACTCCTTCTGTGTATATCAGACATAGTTGCATTTATAAGAAATCGGATATGTACATATATATGATTTATGAAAGGGAGCTTGACTCAAACATAACTTATTTGACAGTCGAACAACCTCACAAATGACTTTTTGTTTTCCTTTCGCTTTTACAATCATTGTGCCGCAATAACATTAGTGAAAGGCCTACAGGGCACGGCCCAAGTAAAAGAGATTTTTTCTGTCATATTCTTAATGGTCCTGTCTTTTAGCAGCCGATCCGATCCTTCTAATCCCAATAAAAAGGGAGGATGTTGGCTGTAAATGTAAGAATCCAGAAGCGGCTTTCCTAACAACGATTAATGAAAGCTCGGTAAAAGTCAGTAGGATATAGTTTTTTATTTGATAAATTCTGTATTTCGTGACGCGTTTCCAAAGCTCTTGTACCACCACAATAATGCAGCGATGAATTATGCATTTTATGCTATATCAACACTTCTTGTCGGGTCGCGACAATTAACTTGAACAATTTGAAGTAAGCTCTATATTCCGTATCAAGGGTGTCTATGAGCAAACACGGTGGTCCGAAATGAAAACGCGTGTAAAAACTTCTTTACTGAGAATAATTGGCCATACTAGTCTTAATCTGGTAATTATGATCTTTTCTATGACATAAACATTGCTTACATGCATTAATCCGTCTAGTTAGGGATGACAAAGACAGCTTGTCTGAAACGGCATAGAATGCACAATTTGGACTGAAACACCTATCCATGTAGTTCACCCTTTGTATGTATGCACCTTGCAGGATGAGTCATGCCATGAATGAAGTTTCCTCCAGATTATCTCACTCAAACTGACCATGCACATGATTTGGTTATGAAGAGATAAGGCACAAATTTTATAAAGCGACAGAAGACATACGCGTACAAAAATGTATATCATTATTATACTTATGCGGACGACCAACAATACTACTTTTGAGCGAATCATAATATTAACAATAAGTACACGTACATGTATGCCAAGAACATGCATTGCAATAAAACAGTCTACATTGGTCTCAAAAGAATGAATAGGTCATTGCCTGTCTGTTTAAAAATATCAGCGATATTTGACACAATGTTTGGCTTCCATTTCCCTCCAAATGGCTAACCTCTGTTTAGGGAGGCGTGCCTGCTTTTCATATCGATTTCATTGTTTTGCTAAAAAGAATAAACTTGATCGAAATGGATAATCCCATCTTTATGTTTTTTTTTTAAATTTCTAATAAAAATGCCTTTTTTCATTTTTAGGAAATAGACTGTCAACTGATGAAGCAGCCGCGACAATGAGAAATTCGGTTAATGTTACCACAAAGTATTTTGAAACCCCAATTGACAACGTGGAGGCAGTGGAGTGCAACCGGTGGTGGTTGTGTTTAGTCGTAAAAAGTACAATGACAAAGGAACTCCAGCTTAAGAAGCAAAATATAAACATTCAGTGTTTACGACTACGCTGATCGCAGTTGTATTCTGTTCGGTATGGTTATGTAGATGGTGGTTAAACTTTATATAATTCATTGCATTGCTGTACTGTACGTAGGGAAATGTGAGCGAACGTGGTTCCATATTTTACGCCTAAACCTTCAAATTAAACCATGTTCTGGAATGACTACAATGAAATGAGTAACTACTTATGCAGTCATGCTCAGACACCCAATAATCCAAGATGTTAAAAATAATGTATCTATGTGAAGAAAAAGATATATTTCCTATTGCGACGGCCAGCATGTTTTTATTCTCATCGATAGGGGATGAAATGAAATAACCTCAACGCTTGAGAAGAAAGAGAAAAAGCTTTTTTAAGCATATACTGTTTTTTATTGGTGCCAGGACAGGAGGAAGCATACAGCAAATGTTTTTTACGAGCTTAAATCTCGTGTTTTCCCATTTCATTTCTTTATTTTAAGAATTTCCCCTCACTACAGTACAGAATTCTGACTGATTTTTGTGAGTATCCTAATTAATGAACGCATTGAAATCTACGGTTATGGCAATAATGAACTATGATGTATTTAGATACATACAACTCTCTACAGACAAAATTTGTTTTGGTATTTTCTTTATGCACGCATTTCATGTGAGAATTATGCCTATGAATTTTATGGGCAGTCGTATTTTTTTCATTAAAGCTTTAAAAGTAATTTGCATGAAAGCTTAAAATTAAAATGCCCATGAAATTAGTATTGCATCTTGCATCTGTTATTGTTGAAAAAAATTAGTGCGTGTCGTGTGCCCTTTTTAGGTACTGTAATAGTGATGTAATTACTGACGATCAAGTTACATTTATTATTATTCAGCTGATATTTCAGTTCAGCATATTTTGAGGATCACATTACAGTTTACAAATTCTACAATCTTTCAGGATATCACCAAATGCATTTAAATCTTTCCCAATAAATTCATGTAATAGAGCGTTTGGTAGTTTGTAAATCATAAATAACATCATTTTATCAAGTTGCTCTTCAATGTGCAGCATTGTTCATAGTTCACTCACGTAATATAAATCGAAATGACAGCAAGTTTAAACCCTACTCTACTCATATACCCATTACCTTACAAAAGACGAACCTCGTCTTGAAAATATCTTATCCGGAAATCCATAAATATGCATTTATTGTCCGGTAAATACACAGTAGTAACCTACCTACCTATGTAAAGTGCTGCAATGGATTTTCAAAAGTACAGTGCACTTGAGTGTACAGCTTTGTGTAAGAAAACGATGACGGATGAGGTTAGTTTTTTGCATGAAACACAATAAATTACCAAAAGCATTGTCTCATCGAAGAAAGTGTGAGTTTTCATTGTATTTACAATTAGTTACGAGGCACATAACATTAGCTCCAAAAATGTTTATTTTCAACACTGGTGAGGACACAAGACACAATTCATGAGTCATGAGACCACATTAATTTTGCTACTGCTTTTACAACTTGAAATATTATTGACTTATGCATATACCTAAGCATAAATAGTACGATGGCAATTATAATATGTATAGTTATACTTCATTTTGCGATGGGTTCGATCAATGAATGATCTACAGGCGTCAAATAATTATAAATTTTGTAGAGATGACATTTACCTTTTGATTCACATTTAGTTAAAAACAGTTGAATAGTTAATTTATATAATTAAATATAATGTAGTTTAATGATCGGAATAGTCAGGTGTACCCACCAATTATACGTAAACTTGGAAAATGTACATGTAATGTAATAATTAAAAAATACAGTTTTATCTGTATATTGTGTGTATGATAATTCCTGCTGCAACATCTATACGGTTTGTAAATGGCTTCTGCATTTTAGAGTGATTGTTTAAGTAGATAACATAAGTATAAGTTATGACGAGGTGTATACGGTCAATTTTTTATAGCAAAATAATATAGATAATTATGTAGCTGCTACATAAAACCTAGAATATATTATATGGTGAAAGAAAGTAATAGCTGGTAAACGGGATCACTAATTAAAACGAGCAGATATTGTTCAGTGAACAGAAGCTTTAATTATGGGATACGATAAATAACTACTATTTGTAAATAAGAGCGATTACTGAAGTACTTCTCCTGCTTTATAATTGGCGTTTAACATATATTATATAACCAACAATTCAAGATAATTTTAAGTTATCATTCAACAGCATTTAGTATGAGTTTTTTATTAAAAAATAAAATAAAATCAGAATTTGAAACGATATTCTCACGTCTTCGAATTACTGTAAGCAGTTTCGAATTTTGAATCCAACACTAATGGAAATAAATAAAACACGATTTTTTTCCTCCTACCGTTTACCAAAGTTTCATACTACTACTGATATCAAGTAGTATCCCACGTTCCCAACATTGTACTCATATATATAACCATATAGATAATCCCCTTCTATGTACAATCTTTTGAAAATATTTTCATAAGCTAGAAATCTACAATGACGCTAAAGGTTATGTTTTATGGAACAACGAAAAGACAAGACAACCTTACCTTACCAACCCAAGCCGAGTATAAGACAGACGCAGATGTACAATATAATATC
>JAHZNA010000806.1:0-25851 GCA_027743935.1 Sinodicranocentrus sp. ZH6 | reverse complement strand
TGTACATTCATTTCATTCATTGCAGAACTTTCATCTACGTATTTATGATTGCCTTACAGCGAGTTTATTTATATATTCTCCAAATCTCTTCCAATAAACTTTAGTTTGTGTTAATGTTTCAATTTGCTGTCTAAATAGCTGTAATTTTAAGGTTTTATAAACACAAATTACTACTACGTATAGACTCTGATATTAAGTAATTAGAAATGAAAACACTTTATTTCATCCGATTCTGGATATATAAATCTTCAACACGTTATGGAAAATACCGTTAGTCACATTCGAGCAGTCCAACAGAAAATATTGTCGATGCAATCCCGTTAGCAAACTTGATCTCGCATTGAGCTTGATCCTAAGCTGGCCTGACATTGTTATCTGTTTAGCCACACTTTATTTAAAATAGCATTTAGCAGAATGCAAGGAAGTTTAGACGCCTACAACATACCTAACCTATAACTACAAACAATTATGCATGCGAATAGGTATATTCAATATCAGTTTGGTTTTTAAGGGGGCAACTGATATCAACAAGCTGAATTGTGCGTGATTACCCTACCCGTGCGTCGCTCCAGCCAAAACAGAATAAAAGCGTGGACACCATTATAATATAATGCATTATCTCCTGACAAACCATAAAAGTTTACAATTATTAGAATACAACACACGGGTGGAGTATGAGGAAGCGCACAATACCCAAACAAACACAAGTCTATTATTTTGCGCTGTAGTTGCATTTATAAGGTAAGAAATAATTAATGGGCTGTCACATTCCAGCTTTATCCTTTTCCTTGTTTATTATGCCAGCCGACAATTCAACCCATTAAACTGACTAACGAAAGGAATGTGTCTTGTCAAGATGCGCTTTGAATGTAACAAAGGAGTAAAGTTCAACAACTGAGAGTTTTTATGCCATAATATGTTAACGCACTGTGTTGTATGTGGTGGGGTGGTCTATTCTTTCAAATATACATACAAGGAGTATGAGTTGAGTGGTAAGGTTCAATATGAGTTTGGAGTAAATACGCAAACTAATACTACAATACCACTTGCTGCCGCTGGAGAATACATTATGGGAATGCATAATAGTAAATCTGTCTCTGAGGTTGGAGTTGGAAACGTTTGTTACTCATCACATCTCAAAACAGGGAAAAGGGATGTAAGTACGTTCTTACCTCTTGTATAGTAATGAGCATTTGGACGGCTATGAGTGGAATTAATGCCTCTAGAATCGTTATCTGTCGTTATAAAGAATGTTGCAAGGAAAAGGAAGACTTTTCATGCTATATGGTTTTTTTGACCTTAGGCCATCGTCTTTCAAGTTTTCCCGTACAATTTTAAATCGTAGCCTTGTGAGAAATCCCACTTTTTCATTTGATCCTTTCTCAACCGATTTCCTTCTACTCACTTAAGATGGCACAGATCGATTTCCATTTTGCTCGTTGGGAGAGGAATAAAGGGAAATTGAATTTGTAACAGATTTCCCATGTTTCGAAGTTTAGCTTGAATTTAATTTATTCCAATAAACCATTATTGTTTTGTACGAGAAAAGTTTTTCATTTGGTTTCAAAAGCATCTGGTTATGGCTTCAGATACTATATATAAAAACTGAAGACTTATCATTACAATTGAATCTTCTGGGCGGATATAGGAACGAGTACGTCGCATGCCAGCTCAAATCAATTCCTTCGGTTCGGATATAGATATGTACATTGTACACGTACATACGACACGCCAACCATAAGTTCGAAGATATTATGATAAATACGTAATATACATTCATGCAGATACAAACACTTATTTTATTTATTCATGTGCATGACCGAATCTTGACTCTCGACAGACCATGCTTGCAAGAAGAGATTGCTTCTCCTAAAGAAAACATTACGCGTGCATGCGAAATCGAAGAGAAGAAGGGTTGCATTACAAATGTAAAATTGAAAATATAATCATAATCAAAAGCAAAAATCTTAAATGGTTCGCGTATGCAATTCATTCAACTCTGCATAACAACTTTGTATGCAAATGCGTTTACGAAAGTTCAAACAAGTGAGGTTGGAGACCGACAGTAGGAATATCAGTCTCTGCAACGATACCATAATGCTCATTTAAATACTCAAATGGAACTCGTCACTCCTCCAGCCAATACTCTGAATTCCTGATGACACCCTACCATCAAACAATAAAATATATACATATCCATAATCTATACATACACTTGCAAAATACCATATATCCTTGTTTAATTTATGGGTGGTCATGGGCATTTACTAACAATAAAACCATCTTTGATGTTATACTTTCAAAATAGGACAATGAATGCATGTGTAGCTGAATAAATAAATAATAGGTATGGTATGAGTGCGAGTGCACCAATTATTGGCTCCGACAGGGACTCCTTGTAGTTTTTGTCGTCACTCTTGATTAAAATTTATTTTAAGTAATTGACGGACTAACAAATTTAGCATAACTCATTGTCGCCCCAAACTATAGCACAAACGATATTCTCAACTCTATCTAATTCTGTGTTTTTTTTCTGAAGAGATATACAAATTCACGGGTATTAATATTAAATCTGCTCTGCAAACGACGACGATATAATAGATTACATGTGTGGGTAACTGGGTAATTAATTATTAATCACTCTTTTAAATTGATTGATCTTTTTATTCTTAAGGTAAATGCAAAGCCATTATTTTAGAATGGAATAAATAAATTACACTGCACACACGGAGGTAGTTTTACTAAAAATTGTGAAGCATCAAAAATTTACATGCAACCCATGCTTTGTAAGCTCTGAAATTGCGCCTCTTTATACTACACGACTTCCCAAGGTACCATGATTATTTCTTGTTTAGAAGGTAAGTTCATGAGAGCTGTAAATACAACTTTTTGGAAATTGGGGAAATCAACAAAGCTTCCCCCAATTTTCTTCAATCAAATCAAATCAAATCAATCTTTATTCATGTGTTTAGAGAAATAAGCTTCCCCCAATTTTTCACTAACGATCAGAGCCTACTTTCCAGAGCATGCTTTGAAACGGTAGGCTTACGATCGTAGTAACTATGGAAAGAAATCAGTACATCCCCAAATGTTTGCCTTTTTAAATAAAAACAGCCTTCAGCCTGGATGGTCTAACCTCCTACACGTCAAATAGTCTTGACGACTTCCAAAGTAATAAATAATAAATATACTCCATGTATTGTCCACACACAGTCCATAACCTCCAACTGTTCTATAAATCTGCTCAGCTCGAGCATTCCATGTAAACTGGGACGCCTCTTCTAGTCAAGTTGTCGCGCACAACTGACAGAACTGGAGGATACTTAAATAAAAGCGGATGAAAGAAGCTAACGAATTGTTATTATTGTGTACGTGCAATAAAGTGTAATGATAACTTTTTCAACCGCTTTGTATGCATTATACAACATAATGTCTGAATGATGATCGAGCCTTACAATTTTAGGTCTAGGTCTCGGTTTGGAACGTTTCTCGTTTTAATAATTCAAGAAGCAGCACCACGGTTGACTGTGGGTGCCATATTATTTTTTCATCCTGGTCTGGGCTTTCGTCACGCCATGCAACGCGGTACATAAATCTTTCAAACTGTCGCCGTTGGACCGGCAATTTTAACTCTTTCTTTTTGTCGTCAAAAATAAAGATGCATGCAAAAGCCTAAAAACTAGTGATGTTTTTAGACAAAATAGCATATATCATACGACACCATTTGCTTTATGAATTCGTATAATATGTTAATACGCTGTGTCCTAAAACTAAAACGAGCTACATTTTTCGACGCTTATTTTTCACTGGATCTCAGATCCTGTCGTGAGAGTGACCAATTCACTGCCTCAAAACATTAAGCAACTGTCTGTACTTTTGTTATTAAAAGACACCTCACTTAACTAATTTACACCGAAATAAGCTCTGAAATTGTTACCACCCCGCTTTTAGGAGAAAGCGTATTTAGAAATAATTTTTGGGAATAAGGTAGGCGTGATTGTTACATATATTGCCTTTGCCTAGTTAATAGACAATGAGGAAATTTTTCTGATTTTCTGATTAAGTTTATGTTCCTACCCACGCCAGGCGCCAACCCAGCATGATTCAAATAATGTCATATTCGTAGTAAAGCTTTTAATGGTAATGAAATACTTAAGTATAGAAATGGAAAAATATATCCATTTCACGCCAACGTAAAAAGGAGAGTAGAAGGAAGGCAACACGGTTATTAAAGAGTAGAGCAAGAGCCTTGCGAAGTGCAGGATGGAGAAAGAAAAGGTATGCACTACCAGGATATGTGATTATTGAAGGAAATCATGAAGTCTTCGTAGAAAGAAGTCTATGATTATAGCGTCCTTCTTGGGCTCATGTAAAACTGAAATTCTGCGAATTTCGCATGAACTAGCTCGCTAGAAGGAAAACTGTGACGTCAGCTCTGGTGAATCGTTAAGTTTTCTATTCAGCAGTTCAGCTCAAGAGTCAAAATTATTTAATTAAGACCCCATACAAACCCACCCTCATCCTGTCAACTCAACTAGGTGTTTTCTGGTTATTATTTCAAGATTATGCGTTGGAAATTCTCTACATTCTCCATAGTCGAAACAAGAAATTTTGCCATCTTATGTATATGTACTAATATGTAGTGCTGAGATATATATGTATTTATTGATTAGTTATATAATAGGATACTTAAGTGAGTGAAGAGACGGCGAACACTTGACGAGATTGGTGCTCGGAATGATCTGCCTCAACTGCCTCTTTTCATTGTAAATAAATGCCGAATGAAGCAGGATGTGGAAACTACTTGTCTACCCCGTAGACATGTCTCTTAAGATGACTGAACGTCGTACTTGTCACGTCCTGTCACATTTAAAGACATTGACCAGTTTTTTAAGCAAGACTCCTCTTAATTTTCTATTCATTAAGAGAGAAAAAAGTAGTATATTTCTGCAATAATGAAGCTATATAGCTACCTATTCAACAAGTAAACTCATGCAAATAAACCAATCTTACAATTACTACTTACTGACTGCAAACTCAAGATCCATATAATATGCAAGTTCCCAGCAAGCTAAATTCATAAAAACTTTCCCAGTGGTAGAAGAATCACATCAAGATGCCTACTTTTAATTCGTTATGAATGTAAGAAAGGCTTTTCATATGGCATGCGAGCGTATTAGTTCCAGCAACCACTTAAAAGCTGTAATACTCCTGAGCAACACCAAAAATGGGTTTCGATGTCCGGGTGGACGACTCTACGGAGCCACGACGCCAAACTATTATCGTCAGCTAGGAGGCTTAAGAAAGAAAAGCGATTAATAATGTAAAATGTAAACGCATTTTTGACCATTTCTGCTATAACGAGAATTTAGCATTCCGTATGGCTCCACTGGACAACCCATTACCACTCTAACTCTAACCCCACCTAAGAATACATGCATGCTGATGATGATAACATTTCGTACTATTTACACATACACCAAACCAAACCTTCTTTTGCTCATCTCTTTCTACTTTATCATGCAAGACATGTTTGCATGTAGTATAAAAACAAAGGATCAAAACAATAAGCAATACAACAGGCTTCTTCATTTCTTCTTAGGCCCAAACTGGATACGACTGAAGATTACTTCTTAACCAAAGTACACTTCACAAAGTTTTCCCACATCTTGGAATAGCCAAGAAGGTTGGTTTCTTGGTTTCCATTTAAGAAGTATAGAGCAGCCAGCCAGAGTAATCCCTTTGTGTCCCCCATTTCCAGTCTCAATTTATTTTTTGCAAACTTTAATAAAACTAATAGCGGGGACCCTTGCTTAGTGTCGTAAGCCTTAACTTTAATAAAAATTACTTTCAGGTAAGCCTAGGGTGTTTTATTGGAACAAGTTTTCCATTCAAGATTCATTATGAGATCGGACGTAGTGAGCTATCCTGGCATTGCCGTGAGACCGCACAGCTAGAGGGGGAATGACAGTGAAATGAAAATAGAGGGTAGTCGGCTGGCTGTCGGACATGTTACGAATAGAAGTTGTTATTACGCTGTCGTTTCGTTTGGATATGGAAGGATACAGGTGTGCTTTCACATTTATTTCAGATTAAGGAAGATTTGGAATAGTATCACAGGACAATGAAATCCCTTTAATTGATACATTCTTCGTATACGAATAGTTGGCACCTCTGTCACACTTTTGTGTGCGAAAGCAGCCTTGATGAAGAAGGTTTTAGGCGCCACTGTCCATTATATTATAATATGTACACCGCTAGTACTGCAATTAATTGCATTTGATGTCTCATGCTGATGTAGTCACCGTCATCATATAAAGCAGTCGTTATCACAAAATGACTCTGAAACTAAAACAAAAATTGCAAGTTATGTTCTTCGAACTTCGCACGTGAGATAATATTGCTTCAACTACTAGTGCGCCTTCATTTTTATCGAGTTAATAGTTAATTGTCTAAAATAGCTTGATACTTTCCAAACACTCATCAATTCCTCTCCTAACTTCTTGCATAGCTTGTGTTAGGGAAAATATAAAACATTGTCGAGGTTGAAGGGTTTTGCGATAAAATCCAGGAGATTGTTTAATTTACCTATCAAAAGCGCTGGAGCAATTTTAGCGTGAACAAAAATGATCACGACAGTGTTCTTAAAGCACATTCCTCTCTATCAAAAACCCATCTTCCTTCCAAATTTTGTTCTAATAGCTGTGCACCATGTTCCACCATGAATATGGGTAAATAAGGTAAGGAACAGTTTTATCACTGCAGAACACGTTCAGCAAGAAACTCACAATGACTAATACTTAGGGAACGCTGCCAACCAGGAAATGAAGAGAGATTTCCTTTCAGCACATGAATTTCATTTCACACATACCTAGCCCAGCCTGAGAATTTCACGTAGTCATCAAGCTTGCGAGCCTCTTGGAGGTAGTTGCTGGAAAACTATATTTGAGGAAAACATTACTGTTTACAGAAGTGCTAAGCAAACGTGACTTTTACTAGGGTATACCTTCATGGTATTTGATCGATACCAAAATATCGAGCTGGTCTAACAAAACAGCAAGGAATACAAAACTTATGCTTAGGTATATAGCATCTATAAGGTTGAGAAAAATCACAAGTAAAAGTGAAAACTTTGTTTAGGTCTTGCCAAAAATTTAATACAACAGCAAACGTAATAATTAATGAACCACTTGTAAATTGGTTTAATAGCATGAGAAATCTGGGCTCAAAGCAGTATTTGCATGAAGAATGGAATCCATGCTTACTCATAGACAGCCAATCTACCTAGGGTATGAATGTATCGCGAAAGGCAGATAATTAAAGTAGATTATTCTCTTTTATCCTATCGAATCCTCCCTTTCGCACCAAGTCTCTCAACTATTCGTATTCGCAACTCTAAATGACGTTATCCTCTTAAAAAGAAACAAGATCTATAGGGACTAGAACCAGATTTTTTCGTTAGCAATGCTAGAAAAGATCTTAATTGGCGAATCTCAGCTCATCCAACAGACAAGTACTCACTCGCCTAACATAAAATAGTACCTGCCCTTAACATAACATTTCATGCAATTATTGCTACTCACTAAGGCAATTTTCACATTTTTAAGCACAGAAGTACATTTCAGACGGCCATACCAAACTTAACGGAAAAGAAGCTTTGAATGGAAAAACAGTTAATTTGAAGGGAAACGGATCTGTAGAATTGAGCACATAGGTTCCTGGTAAGCCAGATTTGGATGGTACTTATAATATGTATATATGTGCTTATGATATGATATCATTGAGAGGCTTAGAATCTAATTTAATTTCATCAAGTACGCATTTATCTTGGAAAAGAAGATCGCAGCTGTACTAAAATATGTATAATGGCAAACATCGGCAGGAAAAGATCTTCACGGTGTTTGAAGGATCACCACACTTTTAGTGGCGCATTTCATGCATAAAACATGGAATCTTTTGTGCCACCTTAAAAGGGTTTTTGTGTGGATTGGAATGGAGTGAAGGGTTAACTGATATTTTTTCGCTGTAATAGCTACGCCTCCAATGCAACTCCATGCGAAGTTCCTTCCAAAAAGTGGTGACCTTTAACATTTAGCCAGAAAGCAAAGAACAGCTGCAAAATGTGAGGTGAGGTATTGTATGACACAGCTATTCTACACTGCTGCTGCTGCTGCCTCCCACACATATATTACCGCTTTTCACACATTATGGTAAAGTAAAAGTTTTAGATATCCTTTCCCTACTTCCAACCCAACTTCTACTAGAAAGATCTAATACTGTTATCAAATGTAAACACTTGGCTGTTCCTGCAATTCTGCACCCTGTAGTTTTAATTTCGTTAAAAGTTGAAAGTAGGAAAGGGGGAAGAGGAAATTAAATTTTCCGAATATTTGATTTTCAAGTTAAGCATATTTGTGTTTGTGTAGTGTTATTTGGGTTCTTTTGGTAAACGCCTTACTACACGAATCACAAGCTACTTACGGAAACTTCTATATGGAAATGAACTAATACACGAACACCCACAGCAGCTCCAGCAGTTATAGGTTATAGCACCACCTCTTCTACTATTTGTTCATCTCATCGTATAAATTAATCGCATTATGCTTGCGAAACGAGATGAACAAGTAGGTAGCGGTGAGTGAATAGGACTGAAGCGGACAATTAATTAGAAGAGTCAGCTTACTTCAGTAGAGTAATCAAATCAGCTGATATCCTGGAACGGGAGCTCATTTTTTAAATCTTTGCTATCAGTTTATTAAGTTACATTACATCTACATGATGATGCATTTAAACGAATTCCTCATCAATGTTTATCCATCCATGACCAGCTGATTCCGGTCTGCCTGTGGGATTTACTTTTTGCTTCATTTTAAATATTTTTATATAAATTAGTTGGATTTATTTTATATTAATCTGTCAACGTAATGATGCACTGTTGATTGGACAGGATTTCCTTCATTTGTCGTTAGGTGATCGTGTGGTGGAGAAAGATATGCTTAAATAAATTCTCCTCGCAGGTGTGTGTAGAGAATGATGTTTCTAAACTATTTAAAAGTACAACAATAATTGTAGAAGAAATGGCATCGTAAAGCTATAGCTAAAGGAATGAAGTCTTGATAAAGTTAAACTTATGGAATAGTAATGATCGGTAATGATAGGATAACAATGACTCATTCAATCTACAAGAAGATCCTAACATTAAAGAACGGACAACAATTTGCACTTACTCCTACTCCGCCCCACAGCTAAGCAAAAACTCAAGGATGAATTGTGTTTTGCTTTTATTGTCCTCTACAAAAGCGACCAAGTATAACAACACCCACTAAATTGACCAATTTATTCTCGCACTGCTCACTACTATTCACAATTTAATATGTTTCTATCACTGATTAATTTTAATGATTACAGGATCCACCCCAGTATGCGTAAATGTACAAGACTATGTTCAGCACTGAACTACTATACTATATGATGATTATACGTTAATCACTTCTTTCATCTTTCTGTGCAAAGATGATTCACTAAAATATGAACCAAGCCATTAGTGTGAAGCTTTTGCTCTGAATGTGAGTAGAAAACAGCTCACCTGTTCGGAATTCGTCAGCAGTGCAGTATCCCATTCTATCAGGTCCTACCTGAATCCTTTAAATGCTGTTACTTAAAACTCTCAAATATTTCAACCAGCTCTCTTAAGAATGACCCCACTCACACAAAATTAACAGAGCACTATTGTCACGCAATCAATTTTTTTATTTGCACGTCTCTCACCCCCACCAAAAACCTATTCACATTTTAGACTGCTCGATGTGCAAACGATTGTGAATTTTAATGATTGAACAAAAAAAGTTCTATCAGGTGAATATGCTGTAAAACAGCATTAGAACTTGTTAAGATTCGCACTTAAAAGCATGTAGCAGTACAAAATTTACGTATTCCCAATATACGGATCACTTTAGTACATCAAGTTATGTGCACCTGGTGTGATTACGATTACGACAATGCACTTGGCAAGGTATTCTATTCTGTGTGGAACTCAATCAGCGGAAAAATTCTACCGTGAAACCAATTTACATTCACGAAATTGATGTAGTTCAAAACCGAATTGCCCACAGGTAGACTACAAGAAAGGACAAACTGCTCCGCACACCTCACGTATGTCTCCTCCACTTCGGTATTATCACCGAAACAGGTAAACTGTGGATGAGTACAGGTTATTTTTTCTTGAAACACATTGGAGAGGCTAGCTTATCAAACCGCACTGTATTGCTTGCACAGAGGAGAGGATTCACTCTCATCACTTCACTTGCACTCCAATGTGGGAGAGCGAGCAAAAAAGTTGAATTTTTGCAAGTTGCCTTCTACACAATAGAAATCAACAAGCAATAGTTGCAACGAAATTGATATTACGCGAAACACTGCCTCCTCGCTGGCACTATAAAATGTGGGGTTGCCAGAAATTTCATGTACGTACCTAAAGTATGTACCTTGGCCAGGGTCTGAATTCGTTACAATATATTAATACTTGGTATGTATTGTGCAGAGATCAATAGCAAGAGCCAGTATTAGAGTTGAGATTTTTGCGAAAGTAAGAGTGAGTGTAAATATTAAAAACTCGTCTTATTTCTTCTTGATCCAATGCAGTACGTGTAATCATGTCTGAGGGAAACGGGTTTGGAAAATATGTGGCTATAACGAGATTGACTACATACACAGGAGGTTGATGATGATTGCACGAAATAAACAAGAAGGTATCATACAACAGCCAGACATTTAGTCAGTCTTGTACATTCATTCAGGTACATAGGTAAGGTAACAATATCAACAATGGTTACAAATAATAACTCCGTGTAAGCATGTGGTAGCGTATCTATCTGTTCCTAAAATGTCCATTCACTCTCACTCGCAGCTCGACAAGAAAGGTGCGTTTATTATCCTTACACGTAGAAAAATATGCCTAGTCCTCGGTATACTTATAAGTATAAATCCTCAATGCAGATTGATGAGTATGTTGCTTGGAAAAGAGAAAAAATTTACACGCTGGGTGCATACAATATAATGTTATTATGTGAGTATGAGTACATCAAGTACATGTATGTTCCGTGCAAGAGTTTTTCGTGTTCATATAACCAGACTTCTCTCTCGTTCGTTACTTACTTTCGTGCATTAAATGACCAAAAGGGAATGGCAATTCTGTTTTACTATTAAACCATGTATACATATACGTGCATGACAGACAGTTGTGAGTCCATATATTTTCTTCTTCACAGTGTCATAGAACATTGTTGATGTTACGATGAGTATTTACGTGACTGTGGTAATAAGCCGTATACATTTATGTATATACCTACATTATGTGGATTTGTGGGTTAGCTCAGTTACACCTTTGATTTTTTAGATAAGATTTTGGCATTCACGTCCGTCCGAGCAATGTACGTAAATAGTGGTTTTAATACAGTACATTAATCCCTTTTCATGAAAAACGCTTTGGACGACGAGTTCCCACACACTGCAACAGTGAGTGAGTCTCATAATAACAACAACGGTTCGTTGCCCGATGTGATGTGATGGTCCCTCGTTTGATATCCCTCGGGCTAGCGTTCCCTATCCTTACGCCTCTTCTAATGAATGCAATTTTCAATGCACATCTACGCATCAATTATGAGTGACTGCTTAAAATATGCAAGATATATTTTTTGACGATGTCTTCGTGAGTATTTAACGTTTAGTCAGAACTGGTGGGCGAGTAAATGGCAAAGTTAATGGGTTGTGCTCATGTAAAGTTATCAGTTCATGAGACATCTACGTTGTCTTTGTTTACGTTATGAATGACAGAATATACCATGACTCTCTGTCTGAAATGCTGCTTAACATTTAATAGTAAGCCAAATGCGGACATGCATATTCTTCAAGCTAAAAAATCATAAATATTTTGATTATACCTTACCACATGTAAATCCGTGGTGGTGATTGATCATTAACATTCATACTCGTGTAATCTTGATCAAATCCAGAATCTATCTCAAGTAGTGAATCCTGTAATGCGTCGTGATTTGGTGAGAGATCCAATGTTCATTAGAGTTTATCCCGCTCAAGCAACGAAGCACAGTGGAGTAATTTTATGCATGAGTTCACATCCCCATTTTGTCCATGTTGTGTGCATTTAAGCAGTAGCATTAATAATGCATCAACGAAGTGATATGTGGGTGGGCAACTCTGAGTACCTGCATAAAAAGTGTGCTGCTAAACCTTCACCACACCACCGTAGCCTTAGTACGGAATGATCAAAATAATTCTTCATACGTGCAAACACTCCGTTTACCACAACATATCTCCGCCACAAAGTTAGCGATAGCCCATTCACAAGCGTATATCGTACATGACAAATCCACTAGCCCATTCGGTGACACATCTTGGTATATACGTCTTTTTCTTCCATTTTTCGTCTTGTTTAGACTTCTCCCTGGTGTTTTATGTACACAAGTATTACTCATTTAATCCACACATGGACGTAATGTAATGTGTATACACTCACACCACTATACCATAATGTCTAACTCTTGTAGCAAAGGACTGCTGAAGAAAACTTACTCTTGCTGGCTTTAAGTAACATTGATGTTTATTTTGCCTCTCCCATTTCTTCAAGTTCATTGAAACACATTTTTTTACTTTTCTATCTTTTCCACTCTACTGTTTATCTTAAGACTGAAGTGTGGACACCGTTTAGTTTGTTCAAGAGGCAAATAGTACACCGCACACAACGACAGATGAGATTAGTGACTCTGTCAAAGGAAGCAAGACATTCACGGAATTCGTCTTTTAATTTTAACACTATCTAGTAAATTTAGAAACATACCTGCAGATATGAATTGACATGGGTCCGCACACATTGTACACATTTTATGGGCAAAATTTTGAAGTATTTAATGCAGACGAATCGGTGAAGATCTATGATTTAAGATTTATTTGCTCACTATAAGTTTACCATGTAGTCTGAAAATTTAAAAATACTCTCAACATGCAAATATAAATTTTTACAAGTTTAAACGGATAACACCTCTCCAGCCACTTCCTTTGCGATCCGCGTTCTCTCCACTTCTGATTGAGATGTGCGAAATGCAAAGGGAAGAAAAGGACAAATACAGAGCAGAACTAAAGAAATGAAACGGGCGACAAGAGATTTCCTCCGAAATTGAGAGATAGGAGAGGCAAAGTGATATACTAGCATACTCCTTTTTCCATGGGCTGTTCTATTTCAGTGGGTTCTCTTTACATAGAGGAACAAAAAGCTTTACTCGAGATATCATGATTCTGTGGCGCTTTTTCCACCGATGCGGGTAACCTTAATAATACTTCCATCCCATATGTGCGTACCTACACGGCACAAAACTTGGAGAGAAACTACGTTGCTGACTAGAAAGAAACCAGTTAGCATTGCACACTACGAAAGTTGAACTTTCCAGATATTATGCATGACAAACCATATGTAGGATTACGAGCTGCCACCTCGTTCTCTCTATACGAATACCAGCGGTGGTGGCGGACTTGGTGACGGTATAGAATTGCACATGCTCGGATTTTTTACTGCTGGTTTCCTCCTTAACCGAAACTAGCAAGCTCTCTCTTCCTCTGTCTACACGGATAACTATACGAGCTTAAACAAGTAAATGAATGTTATACATATTCTACAAAATAAGTTTAGCTTTATAGCTGTCCATGAAAATAGATGTATCAGATGCCCTTACTTATTGCCGAAATAGCCCGCTCCAGTTTACGTTACCTCCTCTGTGAAATGTTTTTGTTGGTGTTATAACCGGGTACAGAAGCTTGTCGTGATTATTTTTTCAACATTTTTTTTCGCTGAAGGCCTTCTTTCACTGTTTTGTCATTGTGTCTTGAGTCATGAGAGAGTATTAGGTTCATGATGGTGTGCTCCAGTGTATGGGTTAAAAAAGGATCATATGTGAGCGATTTCTCAGAAAAAAAAGTTTAAGTACACCAGGACGGAAATCAGTGTGTAAGTTGAGTGGAATAGGATGTATGACATTTTATTTGCTGTTGTGGGAGTCTAAAAGCAAAATCCACACTATGCATTAGGGCATGGGCATATAGCGAAAATATTATTGTAAGAACTATGAACCCTGGTTCACTTCGTATTGTACAATTTCGGTTTTATTGGACAAGAGAACTTTGCGGTGGTCTCATGAATCGCTTTCGCTGTCGGTTTATTTGCCATGCCGCTCGTCCTTCATCTTACTCAATTCCTCAGGAAGTTTGAGAGTTTACCGATGCCATATCTAAGGCTTTAAAGGGTCATGAGCCTGCCTTCCAGAATGCGAATTTCCCAAAAAATAAATATAAATGACAAATTTATTTTGCACACCTAATATTATTCCCTTCGATGATTTCCTTTTTACGCAATAGCTTGTTACAGGAGTCATTTCATTGATGATACATCAAGCAGCAGCGTTGCGGTGAAATAGGACGGAGCCCCATGCAAGTTCTAATACATATTTTGAGAACGGATAAAACCTTGCCTGCAAATTCAACGAATGAGAAGATTGAATGACTTGATTCACTGTAATTTTCATTCATTTCTAGCCTTAACCTACATCAATCCGAATTTAAAGGAGATTAGCAAGTCATATTTAAAAATGATATTTTAACCAGCATTAAAACATTGAAAGGTAATTTTTCTGCTACCTGGTTTACTTGAAGCGAACGTAATTATATGTGCTATGAACAAGAAAATGCGCTTTTTTTGATTTTATGATTAACGAAAGTCTCCATTTCACATGCAATCGTATAATTCTAATGATAAATAGTTCTCTCAAGCTCCGGGACGAGTTCAGCATCTTGTGGAACTTGACCTGACTGAACTTCATGCATTAATGAATATACTAAATAGTGGCATAAAGATACTGAAAGATGACACTGCCCAGATCTTCATCGGAATATGTTTGCGTGACGTGAGTGAACTTGAGTTGGTGTTGGATGATCGCAAGCTAACAACGAGTAGCAAATTACGTAACATCTTTACCCCTTGCGCATATAACAATTCAATAACATGACGCAGTCACATCGACAATTATCTAGCTATATCTTCTTTCCACAAAATATCACAAGTAAGGGCCAGAATTTACTTGGAAGTAAGCATATTATATTATATATTCATTTATATTGGGTATTACTATTACTGATTGAAAGAGCACAGACAGCGGGATCAAAGCAAATCCAAATAAAAGGAATGTATTTGTCATCAATACGATGAAAGGTAAATTCCACGAAAAAAGAAATAACATTGTGAAGCTTTGCGTAAGTAATTTATTTACTATGGATGTATAAGTGTAGGCCAATGAATCTACAAAGAAATGCTCGAATTGTTGTCAATATTGATATTACCTATACAAATTACTTCACCAATGGCTAAGGGTACCTAAACAATCTTTGTTTAACATCAAAAGCCTGTTTTCACCAGATTAAAAATAACGAATGGCTGCCCATGACTGACGTTACTCAACAATTCCTAAATTTCCACCATGTGTAAATGGTTTGTCCAAATGTTTGTAGTCCCGCAAAGAATAAACTTGTTTATATTGAATTTTACGACGAATAAAATATGGATGTTCATATTTTTATAATATACTAAATGGAGAATTTCAAATGAATCGCAAACATCATTTCTTTAAGACCAAGACGGTCGTTTGGGGTCAGCAGCAGTATAATTAATCACATGTGTTATCAATCTGCTTCTCTCAATAACATGACAAAAGTCACCATTTCATGACGCGATCCGGAATCCAACGCGTGAACAGTTACATGATATTGATGGCCTGATACATCCTGATTCTGATTCTAGCCTTTTGGTGACAACGACGACAGTTAGCAAATGGCGAACCAGGCGAAATGTAAATGTGCATTTTGAGACGTTTCTATACTTTCACTTTATTGCAAGCTTTAATTGACGCTTTTATATGTCTTGTAAATTGCTTTCTTCTCCAAAAGCGGTGAGATCATTGCTGTCATATGAACTCTTAAGAACTGTCATGTCCACCCTTCCAAATTTGAGCAATTGCAGATTCACAAATTTGAGTGAGTGTTGACATGTTCATAATTTTTGAGATATATATATATATATATATTGGTCTCTATAATTGCAAGTTTTCAAGAATCCGTGTGCTCATGAGGTCTCATGAATATGATATACTATGCTTGCTGTAATAACTGTAGTTATGTATTGTTAGTTTAACTGCCAAATGAAAAAGTTTGGAGTTTTGCAAAATACACATGTATGCATTTGTTAGTAAATTGTACTTTAAAGTTGCTTGGAATGTAAATTGACGGCCGACTTTTTATACCATAACAATTTGCTTGTAATGCTTTGAGTAAAAGAACAATCGATTCCGGAATTGTGACTGACTGTAGGAGTAAATGCATGCATTATTTGTATCAAGGCTTTAATTTGCATTCATTCAACGCATACGTGGTTAAAGCCAATAACTTAATGAGACGAGGTGAAGAAAGCTTTAAATTTAACGCAAGTCGTATCTAACTGAAAAATGCAATCAAGATACCGGCTTCTTTTTACAAAATCAGTCAAAATGTCATGTAATTACATTTTAAGTACATCTATGCTTGTCCTTTGAGTGTACGTTGCAAGCTGCATGTAATGTTCTAAGTAAAATAACCCATCCACTAAAATAGGGTTAAAATCGTTGGATTTGAGATGAGAGTGGTAAATACCTAGATTAATGTTTGTTATATTTTATCAATTTTCCATCACTGTATGTACATGAGAAGAGAATGAATAAAGGCTCCTTTGATGGACTTTGAGCTTACATGTCTACTATCTATGTACGTATGTACCTATTTTCCTTTTGCAATAGAAAACTAAAGCCTTCTTAAACGATAACATTGAAACAAACCAATCGTCGACAAGTTACTATAAACTGTCAGACCTCTTAAATGTCGTTATATGGTAATAATATAATGGTCAGCTTCACTTATGGTAGGCAGTTTAATACATCAATGTATTATATCGTAGTAATAATAATTTTTATAATGTATGAATATCCCAAAATATGTGCAGTTTGCATCATATACCTTGCATGCAATGAAAGTCACAAAATGTGTAAGCAAGAGAAGACATATCAGTCAGACTAATCACAATCCTTCAGTTTCTTCTAATCCAGTAAATGGTAATATTCCAGGTCAAGTTACCTTATATACAAAGATATACAACTTTACATGCATGCACTTACAACTAATTGTAAGCTCTCAAGTTGAATTTTGAAATCTCGAAGCTATACTTAAGTTAGCGCATATAACATGACCACAATATCAGAGTTATGTTTCATTTTCCATTTCGACTTTGACAAAGTGACATTGTATTCATCCACCAATTTGATTCCTCTTTCTCCAATAATCCCACTCCATTTCTTTAACTTTGCTTCCAACCCTACTGTAGTAATATTATTTATATTATTATTTACTTTGCAGTTCAAACTGTTAAGGGCTTCTCCATTTCCTTCGGTAGTTATCGCCATAAAGATATACTGATTGTTAAAGATTGTCCATTCTTTGTAATAATGTAGTACATTCACGTTTTTGGATTTCATCGCTATTCTCAGTAAGATTAGCCAGATCCAAGGAAAATCCCTTCTCTATTTATTATTAGTTGCTATTATCACATCAGTCAACTCTAACCAGTCCTTCATCTCGGCAAGTTGAAAACGAAAATTTTCCATTCCCCATGTCCACTAAAAGCTGATTGTCAAAGCCATCTTCATATTGTGTGGTGTATTTAAATTTCAATTTAATACGTCTCAAACAAGCTTCAAATTATTTTGCCGTGTGGTAGTAATATTTTTTGCCAAAATTCATCCCAAATCAAAATACTTCTGACGACATGGGATTGGGGACTTCGGTAGTGAATTTATCATCATTGCAGCTCAACTTGATATCATTTAGTTTTGAGCCAAGACTGCAAGAAAATTTTGAGAATGGACAAGTTCTGATTATTACTAGTAGTATCAGACTTTATACCGTCTTGATTAACAATTTATCCGCCTCTGCTTCTCGTATTCGTCCTCTTATAAGTTGATCTTTGCCTGTAACCTCTCATTTTATTACTTCTTCTTTTTTAAAAAAAAATCCCATATTTTCCTATCACATAATTCTGTATCATTACGTTGTACAAGTTTTAAATATTAATTGTACATTAAGTAACGCTTATCAACTTGTGAAATAATTTCCTGCTAAAATTCTGCGTTGTATTTCCGTCAAAGAACATATATCACACATAATACAGTTTATATACTTCCTATAAGAATGTGTTGCACGGGTTCAGTTATTTTGAGACAAAACTGATGTAATCAAGTCATAAGTTCGTTTTAACCTTGTCGCCTCACAATAGTACCGAATAATTGGTTAGTTTCACTAGAAGGAATTTGCTGTTCGAAAAATGGCACTGGATTTCTTTGCTGGCTGTGTTGGTGGTAAGATTTTTTATTATAGTATAAAGAAACAAAAGAAGCCAGTATATTGTACCGTAATCAATTAGTTTCATCTTGTATATTATATTTTGCATGCATTAATTGTAAGTATTAAATGTTTCCATCTTTTTTCGCATGAAATCTCACTCAATCCGCATTTAACTTAATGATTACTTACAGAATATAATGATATAATGATATGATCAAATTTGCTTAATGACAATTTTGTGTCTCGACAGGCGCTGCTGGTGTCATCGTAGGCCATCCATTTGACACTGTAAAAGTAAGTACGCGTACGATAATACATACATAGATACCAAACCAACCCACGAGGAGCTTTCACAATTCTATTCCAATACATTCCGCTATATATTCCAATACACCATTCAATTTGTATTTAGGCTGCTTTAGAGAAGATTAAGTGCTTCCACGTAAAGCATATCGTTTCTAGCATAAAAATCAGACTATGATATCCAAATCCAAATGCTTAATTCGAGCTATACAGCAGCCATAATCAATAAACCTTAATGCTGTAGATGTTTAATATTGAAAAATATATGCACTTTTGGACTGTTGAAGTCATCTCGTTTGCTTTTCTTTGCCCTGATTCCATTCATTTGAATCAAGTTATTTGAACTGATTTTGAGTTTATCGCTACATGAAAGACATGTGAAGTGAGAAACGAAGACATTCATTTTATACAGTGAATAGTGGAAAACCTTTTCATAAGCAATGTAGAATTTGATGTGTTATTCATTAATTAACTTTGGTGTTTATTTCAATAATTTATCCTTAATTACCTATATTGGGCATTGCGCAATAGGACATATGTATGACCTTATGCTTGATTGGTGTACTTGCTGTACTTTTAGGTCCGGCTGCAAACACAGAGCCCAACAAATATAAAATATACAGGAACTTTCCACTGTTTGACCACAATCATCAAACGAGAATCGGTAATGGTTAAAAATAAATATAATCCCTATCGAAAATTATCGCTACTTCGTATCAAAGACAAACAAGTAGAAATCATCTTGAATCAAAACACGTTTATTTAAAATACATACAACAATGCTGCTGCCGTTGTTGTGAACAAATTCTCCAAAATTATGAAAAATATCAACATGATAATTACATAAATTGTAGCCAAAATCCAACAAGGGCAATGTGAGATTTCAGTAAATCCAACGTTGAGTATGCTGAGAAATAAATTTGATTTAGTAGCCTTGATTCAAGGAAGGATAAGTTGTATGTACTAAACAACCCCCTCACTGTTGATTTTGCAATAGGTCAGTGGTCTTTATAAAGGAATTTCCTCGCCGCTCTTTGGAGTTGCTGGTGTGAATGCCATAATTTTTGGAGTCTACGGGGCTCTTAGACCTTACGTTAGTGGTTCACCAGGAAATGATGCTCTATGGGCTCATTTCGCTGCAGGCTCCATATCCGGAGCTGTCCAATCTGGCATTGCCTCCCCCATGGAGCTAGTCAAAACACGAATGCAAGTTAATCAGGATGCTGTTGGAGTTAAAAAGCTCGGAGCAGTTGAAGTTCTCAAGGGGATTTACCGTAATGAAGGTGGATTGATCCGAGGTGTTTTCAAGGGTTGGGGAATTACATTGGGCAGAGAAATCCCCGGATTCGGAGTTTATTTTGCTTCTTACGAAGCCTTGACGAGATTTGGTAAGCTGAACGCAGATATGAGTTTAGTTTCGAATGTCTGAATTCTGTCTCATCAGGCCAGAATAAAATATGTTTCCGAACCGCATATTTTCTTCTGGAATTGTTACAGGTGAAGGTGAAGTGGGAACTTTGGGGATGATGTTGGCAGGTGGAATGGCTGGTGTGCTTTCATGGATTGTTACATTTCCAATTGACGTAGTCAAAACGCGTCTGCAGTGCGATGACAAAGGAAAGTACCGTGGAGCCATCGATTGTGCACGAAAAACTTATGAATCCGAAGGCTATCGTGCTTTCTCTAGAGGACTTGATACCACTTGTTCTAATTTGTTATTTATGTAATTTTTCATAAATTGGCAATGATAGGGTGGTGTTTAATTGAAGTGGTATGCAAAAAAATTACAGCATATTTGCTTGATATAACAGCAGTAACGATAAGATAATTTTTATACAGCCACATCAGTCTTGTAGTCCAATTAGTTTGGCGACAATTTTCTAAATTAACTTAACCAAATAAATGTACTTTTCCATCAAACCCGTTATTTAACGAACACTATAATACTATAAATAAGATAAACTACAAGGTGAAGATCCATGAGACTATTCATAGTTTTGCAGTATGCTTCTACATTGATTAATGCAGAAGGGTTCATAGATAATTTAGAAACTATGAAGTTAGTTCGATTAAAATCATAGAACAGGGAAATCTTTTATTGCTTAACCATCCTATATGCTATCGAGATTACTATAAATCATGGGTTTGATATACGAAGTAGCTCTATGAAGCATTTAATGATTCATGCAATTTCACCTTAAAGTTCACTTATGACGTGAGAATTTTATGACTATTTTTTAAACTAAACTCTTTATCGTTTCTACCAGGCTTGCCGGTGGAGCCCCAAATGATGACATTCAAGATTGTCGTAAATATCTTGACGATCTTCTGACAGAAACATCCCGACTTCAAGAAAAGCTTGAAGACTCTCTTCGTCTTAAAGTACCCCACTACTTCTTTGGCAACTCTTTGACCTCTTGTTCTCTTGCATCTCAGTGTGCGGTATCTGCACAAAAATACGCTGACCGGACTCAAGTTTACTTTAATTTTTATCAATCTCTCCAACAACAAGCAGCCGCAATCGTAGAGCAAGAAATAAGCAGTGAATCTAACAAGAAGGAAGGCGAAGGCGTTGAGAAACACAGCTTCTTTCATGATGATAAACTAGTTGACCGTCTTAACTGCAACAACATGCAAGCTTTACAGAGCACATGCATATCTTCCAGAATGCGTGATGACGATGATAAGGATCTTCATAAAAGAAACGGGGATACTAATGCTGTTCTATATAATAACCACATTCCTTCCACCTCAAAATTATCACCATCCTCGAATGAAATTCACCTTGAAAGGGAAACTAATGCAAGTCCCGTCATCATTTCCGGTGTCAGAGGCAAGAATGCAGAGGCAAGTAATACGAGTGGCAGTTCACTGCTCCAAGGAAATATAATCCTTTCCCACGAGCAAGACTCGCTTCCTGTCAGAAGGAAAACATTTTCACCTGCCACTCCTATCAATAACGATCATCACATTGATAGAGCAGGTAATAGTGATGATGACGATGAGGAAATGAGGAATGCTGCTGCATTTTCTAAAAGTCACGAAGATCAACCTAATGCTTTGACCACCGAAGATTATACTTATCTTTCCAAATCGTTGGACATTCCAGTTCACATTTTGAAAGCAGCTGCTCATCAACATCAATCTGCAATGAAGTCAAGTATACAGCCAGTTAAACAAGGTGGGTCGACTTCACCATCCTTGAACCGTCCCACTTCAACAAGAAGCAGTAGCAGAACTCAAGAAGCGTGGAGGAAGTATTGCAAAACACCTGCTGTCAACCTTTGCAAATGTTTCGAGGACCATTGTGTCTGCTATTTGTAAAGTAAGCATATGGCAGTTGTGATGGATATGCGCTTATGCATTTTTTATCATGAATGCAATGAACTACATTATAATTGTACTCTATCCTCTATATCAAAACCATTTTCACTACAAAAGGAACGAAATGAGATCAAAGACATGAGACCTAGTAAATTGCAAACAGTAAATTAGCACACAGATATGACAGTGTAAAGAGAGATGCGAACATGCTTATTAGAATGACTCTTTAATTAAATTAATTGAATCATGGTTCTCTGAGTGCCTTAAATTGAAATGAGTGAGAGAGTCTCATGAAGTGTGTGTCTTTAAACCCTTGCTGTGATGCTTTGTTATGGATCTACAACAAAATGCTTTTGTCAAGTTTTTCAATTATTCATCATATATCCTTTGATCTTGTTGCATGGGTATGCCAATTAATTGAGACAAACAAAGGATGCTTAGCGAGCATCAGCAAGATAAAAATTAGGTATTCCTGCTGGAACCCAATGGTGTTGTTGTTACTTAGAATGAATACATATACCTTTAATGACTATGCAAACGTATATTATGTAAATAGGGTGTAATATGTTATTTTAACGAATTGCATTTACCTACTAAAGTACAAATACCTACTTATAGTGTTTTATGACATGTGACTGGTGCTTGCTTACGTATGTATACTAGTTAAAAAAATTGGATCGGGTCAGATCTTTAAAAAAATACTTAATAGATATGAGTATTGAAGATGCTTGTGTAAAATCTTTTATCTGATAATGGCAACATTGTCCGGTGTGGTTTTTCGTAACGACTATATGGAGTAAAACGTTCAACATTGAACTGGTACGCGTGGAGAAGTGCAGTTTCAATTTCCATATGGCACACCACTTCGCAGATTCTGCAACTCAACTTGGTTTTCACCAGATGCATGGTCCAGTCCAAAGAGGACAAACTGTTAATTTAAAAATAGACGCTTACAAGAACAAGTGATAAGCTCTTTACGTCTTACGTGTTTATCGATGTTAATGTATGAGGCAACGAACTAGTTATACAGGATTTTCACCAATGATGACTGACTTTTTCTCAGTTTAACTTGTCATTTCTATAAATAATTATGAACTAATCGTATTTCATCGTTGTAAAGCAAGCAAATCCATTGCAAGTATATGTTGTACGTGTATGCTCGCTAAAATAATGACCAGTTCGTGATTTAATGGTTACTAATTCGACCTTTGAGCGCTCCAGTCACCAGTCAATGTCTTTTAACATTTTTGACTTAAACCTATTCATGATCTTCTGCTTTCTGATGGAGATGAAATGTCCGTGTGAATTATAAGGAATATAATAAAACAACGACTTTACATAGTTAGCTGTGTACCTTATGCTGCTATTAGTGTGAATCTGCAGTGCATATTAAATAGCTAGTGTATAAATGTTGACTTGTATATATTTTGCTTATAATCTTTAATTAGACATATTTTCAATCGCTCGTTTTCATGTAAATGTTACTGATAATTTTATGTTCTCCGTTGTTTGAAAACTGAAAAATACAGTTATGACGTAGTAGACAAGGTGCCAAAGTTTTGACTAGTTTTGATAACTATATCCTTCAAAATACGCTATAATTTTTATGGTTATGTTAGCTAATTAAATATGTGCAAAAACCAAGAATGCTAACGACATATCGTTTGAAGCTGTAATTATGTAGAAGTTTTACCCGAATGGGAAATGAATCAAGGACATGACAAGGATATTTATATTGACTGGAACAGGACAATAAATAATATTGTACCCGAAGGAAATATGCGTGCGTTGTGGCTTTGAGTTTTTTAATGCGGTTCATGAACACATCTATTGCTTATATTCTCTGAATTGATTGGATCGTGGCATCACTATAATACCATAAAAGCTATCTGGCTACGCGGTAAATGTACGCCTGTCAAGTACAAGTTTTCTTCGATTTGTTACCCCAGCAGAGCATTTGGTGGTTGACGTGTCGAGAAAGTAATCGCTAATCGTATTCTGGTTAAAACGTCATCTTTACTACAAAATGAAAGTCATTTAAGAGATTTCGCAGATATTTACGACTTAAAATGTTCGATAAGAATAAGTCCATGAGAAGGACAACTTGTGGTTAACCTCAATTCCCATACAAGTAGATGAGTAAAGTACCAATTCAGTTACTGATAAGTGCACATAAAAAGCAACCTGCATATATTCGTAATAATTCATTCCCAAAATTCACATAAATGATTGCAGTGTTCCTATTGACTCTTGGGATACTATACAGCACAGTAGATTAGTGAAAGCAGCTTTTACGAATTATACTATTCAACAGCCTTCTTATTCTCTTTCTGTATCGATATTTCTTAAACCCACTAAAATGATTACAAAACTTTTCATTATGTGTCTTGTGACACTCTTAATTGAAACAAATTTGGAAGCTGCTATATTAGCGTTTTCACCTTCAATTGCGCACTTTCAAAATGCCCCGAACTCTCCCGTATCGGGGAAAGTCTTAGAGCAGCCATTTCCTCTAGATTTGGTTACAACACATTTGTATAAAGATGAACCTACAATTATACGAACAAAACGGGGTCTAACCAACTCAAGGGGATCGGGGTCCTTCAGGAGCACCATCCCTTCCGGTACGCGACCACGTTCTAATTCACTTCCGTCAACTTTCTCATCCACTTCTATTGGAAGCTTGTCTACTCCTCAGTTTAAGACACCTATAAGTTTGCCATCGTCTCTACCACGGTCTAATTCTTTTTCTGGATATCAGTTACCTCCGCTTGGGAAACCACTTAATCCATCGGCCCTATCCCCGCGGTTATCTACATGTAAGATAAACATGAATAATTTTAAAGAACTATATAGATTTGTTTGATTTCGATGATTTCTAATTACGAAACATATTCATTCAAGTTGGTATGGACAGAGACAGTTCAGCATCTTCATCTCGTACGATTTCGCCAAATCTCAGTCCAGTAGCACCAGCTTCAAGTTCACGAAGAGGTAGTTTTGGACTTCAAGACCAAATGGAGCTATTAAGTTTGAATTCAAAAACTCCAGCTCAAGTAAGATGCTATGTGATAACTCTAGTGTTTGTATCGTGATTTATTTAATTGTATGTTTATAATATTTATCAAAATATCATTAAATTTCCAGCTCCGAAATATCGATAAATGGGAGACACGGCCGATAAATAGTGGTGGGTTGAATGATAACTGTTACTACTGCACAGCGGCAGGATTATCAGGAAGAAGTACTGATCGAATGGTAAAGAAAACGGAAACCATGCAGAATAGGTTAGGCAGTATAACAGACACCACTGATTTGCTAAAGCAGTCATATTTTCCGAAAGTTCAAAGTCGTGTTTTACCAGACTCTACATCATTGCATCAGTACTTGGATAGTAGACTGCAACCTGGCCAGGCTGCTAGATTTGGAGTGGCATATCAGAATCCCGTTCCGTTGAACGCCAACCCAGCTAATGTACCGGGGCATATGGTAGGAATGAAAGCATGGAAAAATCCCGACGGATCGCTTGGAACTAGAAGAGTGGATTTTCAGCTTCCACCATCTCAACGATTTCCTCCTGAAGCACAAAATTGGCTACCCCCAACTAACAATTTTCATTTGATTGATTTATACCCAGTCAATCCAATGCTGTCAATTAAACGAAACCGTCAACAGCAACAGATACCTGAAGATATGGAAATAGGCTCGAAGCGTCATAGAACTACCGGGAACGGACAGTAACTA